>PVJX010014400.1:0-32510 GCA_004027295.1 Dolichotis patagonum
CCTAACTCCCCTCTGTGGGCTCCTGGCTCCCTAAGTTGTAAGGCGAATGCTGGGTGTGGCCACCCCGGAGCCTGTGGAATCTCAGGCAGGCCAGGCCTCCGTGCCTTGTCCCAGGCAGGTCTCCAGGAGGTTCCCTGCGAGTGAAGGGCCTACAGGTCCCAAAGAGTCAGGCCAGAATGTTGGTTTCTGAAAAGTCCCCTATCCCAAACAGAGCTGGCCAAGATGCCAGTCTCCACAATATTCCCAATCCAAACAGCCCGGGCCACTCTGCGGGTCCGAGACTTTCGGGTCCCAAAGAGACAGCCTGAGATGCTGCTTTCTGGGAGACTTCCTGGGGGTGAAGGGCGGGGCTACGGGCCCAAACAGACCTGGCCCAGATGCCGATCTCCAGGCAGTTCCCTGCGGATGAAGGGCGTGCTTACCAGTCCCAAAGAGTCTCGCCGAGATGCAGGTCTGCGCAGACTTCAATCCAAACAGCTCAGGCCACTCTACAGTCCGGGAGTTTCGGGTCCCAAAGAGACAGCCTGAGATGCTGCTTTCCGAATTTAGTTAGTTGAAGAATGACTTTTGGCAATACTCTACGGTTTGGGGATGATGATTTCACTAGATTAATTTGCTTTCTATTTGAAAAGAACTTCAAAGCACTTTTCTTGAAAAAATAATGTTACTGAGGCTTGTCAAATACCTGTTACTGGGTTTTGGGTTGCTTGCCTCTCCTTCTGGAGTTGGATTCCAGGTTCTTCTCATCTTGAACAAAGAATTGAGTGAAAAAAGCAAAAGCAGTGACAGAGTTTATTTGAGAAAGTAAAAGTGAACAGTGAGGGAGAAACTGGCTCTGCAGAGCAAGCTTAGTCTGAGTAAAACAGGAAAAAGCAACATAGAAGTACTCCCTGGAGGACATAAAGTGGGTCATTGTAAGGAAAACCACAATAGCCAGCTCATCTTGACATCTGTATTTTTTTGATATAGGAGAATGAAACTCCCAACTTGCTAAATGTCTAAATGCCAAGTTCACATTCTCTAAAGTCGAGGAATGAATTCTAGGAACAAGCAAGGTTAGTTACCAGCAGGAAGAATTTATTGAGAGAAAGAAACTTTTGTCTGAGAGGAACAGAAGGGGGCCCAGAAAGTGGGTTGCCTACCAACCCCGATTCCCAAGGATATTTATTGAGCAGAGCCACAAGGTGAGGCAGGCAGAATCACAATCAATAAAGATCACAAGTATAGTCATTAAGGTAATGTTGATCCAGTGGCAAATCATAGGATGGGTTTGAGGTGAGACAAAACTATGGTCAACCAATAAGCACACAACAAGTATAGTCGCTAGGATAATATTGATTAAATGGGGATCAAATGGGGAAGCAAGTCACATAGCAAGTGCACGTGGGCAGACAAGGACTTTCCTGAAAGGGGTAGGTAAGGAGATTTGGTCCTCACCGCAAGGTGATTGATGCCTACTTAGAATATCAATCCCTGCTGCTCACACCTAGGGGAAGTCTATGGGCGAGGAGTTCTTTTTCCTGAAGTCTGGCCTTCAGCGAATACATCTCCAACCACGGCTGTCTACTGCACTGATCTCTGGAGGGCCCAGCCCTGTCTGACTGCATACTATATTTCTATCTAACTTAACTATATGTACTTTTATACTGTCTAAATTTTGAGAAAACCTGTGAGAACTTCTACATTTAGGGCCTCAGAGGTGATGCTGGGGTCCCATCCCTTAGGCTGGTGTCATCTAGGCTATCCTATTGAAAACCTGCTTGACTTCCTCAGAGAAGTTCACATGCAGGGCTTTGGGAGCTGTTATGTGCATGTGTTCCAGGATCTTGTAATTAACAGGTCATGCCTACTTCCCCAGGCAGCTTTGCTCTGCTCTAATCACCCATGTCATTTCTGCCTGAGAGACTCAATCCCCATAATTCTTTATGGAGTGCTGAAGGAGTAGCGGTCTCTGTCTTCTATGGCCTCTTCAACCTGGCAATCCCTACCTATCAGGGATCATGTGCTTTCCAATTACCTTGGGGTGCTGTGGCTCACTGGCTGGGCTGAAGAAAGAAAAAGAGTGTAAAAAAATGAGAAAAGAGTTAGTGATCATTGGCCTCCACTATTATCCCAAATCTGAGCAGCAAGTCACATTTCATACTTCCTGGAGTCTTAGTTTTTGAAATCTCAAGTCTTCTAGACCTTCACAGGAGTAGCTTTCTCCTTTTTGGTGATCTTATTCTTCAGACAGTTCAGATGGGGCTGACTTTTTTCTAGAAAGATGAATCCAACTATCTTATTTCTGTCATGTTTACAGTAGTGGGTGTTGCAAGGATCACTGAGAGGAGGTCCTTCCATTTTGGCTTTAATTGGTCAGTGGGTGTTTTCCTCTGTCCAAGTTTTTTTAGGAGCACATTGTCTCCAGGACACACAGTAGGTGGTCTGCCTGTGCCAGAGGCTGGCAGGATTCTGTTCCCACACATCTGGACAGCCTGTTTTACTTGGCCCAGATTGAGGAGATACTGTGAGAGTCTCGTGGTCTCTGAATCTACTGTCAGGGGATAGAAATGACCCTCCATATATACATCTCAAATGGGCTCAAAGTTGGCCCAGTTTGGGGCATGTTACAAACCCTCATGCACACTATTGGCAACAAGCAAAGCCAGGACTCAGACATCTCCTGGCAGAGATACTTTGCTATACCTTACTTAGAGTCTCATTGGCCTTCTCTACCTTTTCAGATGATTGAGGCCCACTTCCCATGTAGGATTTTTATAGCTGATTGCTTGAGGAGAGTCAAGAATGGTTCCTCAGGAGCTGGGAATAACCTATGTCCTTGAGGGGCTCAAGGGCTATCATTCTTGCTTCCCTATCAGCTTTTTAATTTCTCAGAGACTGCAGGCATGACTGTTTCACGCCCGTTACAGTGCATGCCTGTGATCTGCTTGAGAAGACAGACTGCTTCTAGTTGTAGAATTTCCTGCCTGTGCTTTATAGATGATTGAGAAGGCTACTTCCATCAGTGAACGACACCTCCTCAGGGTTTTGAAGAGGCTGGTCACTGATGTCCTACCTGCTTGCATAGGTCTGAGAGATCACTTGTTAACAAGATTGGCTAATTTCTGGGCCCGTAGACATCAAAAAAGCAGGGTTAACAGTAGTGCAGATTTTTATAACTTCAGGGGTGTCTAAGAGCATGGCCTGATGATTAATGAGCCATTCTCCTGTTAACTGGAGTAACTTTTTGTAACCAGAATAACTCTGACCTAATGGGGAGTCAGAACTTCTAGTCTCTGCCAAAATTATCTCTCCAGCTTCTGTTTAGCTTCAAAGAATCTCTGACTAGGGGTCCCCTCCAACCCAGCAATGCCTACACATCCAGAGAATGGTTTTTTAGACTAGAAAAGTAAGTCAATATGAAATGAACTAAGAGAATTGACTCACCCATGACATGTAAGATTTCCCCAGGTTCCTCAGAGGAGATGATGACGTCCATGGAGAGGGACATTACAGGTTCCCCTAGGCCTCTTTAGTCATCAGAGTAGGAAACAGGGATCTGGCTGGCCTAGGCCCTCTTGCGGAGCAGGGACAGTCAACTCTCCAACGCAGTGAGTCAGGTGCATTAGCTGCTTCACATAGAGAGCAGGTGCCAGGCAGAGGCATGCTGAAGTTGTGTGCCCAGTTTGCAGTGCTTTTGCACTTGAAACTGGAACCTCAATTGTCCTTGGGTCTTCCCTGAGATGGTTCTGGTAAATTTAAAGCATTGCCAATTGCAATAATTATAATCTTAGCCTCTCTGTCTTGTCCCTCCTCTCGGTCCCCATTGTTGAACACTGAAAAGGCCATGTCTAACAATTGGGCCATAGGTGTCTATGGCCCCATCTGAAGTTTCTGTAGCTTATGCTGAATATCTGGGGCTGAGTGATAGAAAGGAATGGAGTCAACTGAGAAAATTATGTCTTGCATTTATTCTGATAGTAAACAAACAAATGAAAAATTAAAAATGGGGATGGCTTTGCTCATGTACTCAAAGTGTCTTTAATTAAATTTTAGATGTTTTTCATGTGTTCTGCTTATGTCATCGGGCATAGGTTTTAAATTACCTGCACTTGGGGCTGGGGATATAGCTCAGTAGCACAAGTACCTGCCTGGCAAGCATGAGGTCCTTAGTTCAATCCCCAGTACCCCCTCATCCACCCCTCCACCCTCACCATCCAACTCCCACCCCTACCCTCGCAAAATTAGGGCACTGAAGGAAGAAATCCAGTCAGGAGGCTTTAGCCTGAGGAGGGATTTAAAACAGGGAGGAAGCAAGCAGTTTGCTAACACTGGCTCAGAGAGGTCCCCCCAACTGTTGTCCAGTCTCTGCAAAAGCCTTGGGTATTTCCTGTTAAAATGGACAAATTTTTTTCTCTTCTGTGCAATGAAGAGCGACAGCAACAGTTACAGTAGTTCAACAAGAGTTTCTCCCTTCTTGTTATCAAAAATCAGAGGCTTAGCTTGTAAGCTCAGTTAGTTAAAAAAGTTACACACACACACACACACACACACACACACACAACACGGGGTGGGGGGAGATTAAGGGAGAAAGAATGAGAGACAGAAAAGGAGAAAGAGATAAGGGTATGGTAGTTGACATAAACCCATGTCTAGCTGCAGGATTCCATGCAGGCTCTAAACCTATTTATTGGTGCCAGACACACATGTGACTTCATTCTAGCATCCCATCCTTAAACCCAGCATCACACCAAAACACAATCCAGCCATGTATAAAACTGGGGTAAGCAGAAACCAGGTACATTTCAAACAAACAAACAAACAAAACACCAGTACAAACAAACACAACACAAACAGAAAGAAGAGCCTTTTACAAAACTGGGATAAAGCAGAGACCAGATTAACTTCCAAAAAGAGGTAGCAAAGCACACCGAACAAACACTCAGACAACAAGGACCCATGGGGTGAGTGCAGGTGGGGGAGGGGGAGACGATACAAAACCCTACACTGCCCCCCCCCCCCCCCCCCCCCCCCCCCCCCCCCCCCCCCCCCCCCCCCCGTGCCATGGCTGGTCCAGGAAGCCCCTGTCTGACACCTTGAGAACAGTCCCCTGATTGCTGGCTTAGTGGAGAGCGCAAATAAGGCATCCACCACCATACCCAGGAAATCACTCATTCTAGAGGTAGCTTGCCAAATAACTCTCACTGGGTTTGGGGCTGCTCACCTCTCCTTCTGGAGCTGGATTCCAGTTTCCCATCTCAATGAAGAATTGAATGAAACAAGCAAAAAATGATGACAAAGTTTATCTTTTTGGCATCTGTCTTTGTTTTCCATCTTTTTGAGACAGGTTTCTCTATGCTGTTCAGGCTGACCTTGAACTCATTTTGTAGCCCAGGCCAGCTTCGAACTCTCAGCAATCCTTCTGCCTCAGCCTCCCAAGTAGTGGGATTATAGGCATGTGCCACCATACCCAGCTGTGTCCTTTTATACTAAATCTTGAGGAAACCTGTGAGAATTTCTACATGCAGGTCCTAAGAGGAGGTGCTGTCGTCAGATCTAGGCCATCCTGCTTGAGTTCTTGAAAGAAGTCTGTCCGTGTGCAGGGCTTTGGGAACTATTCTGTCTGTGCCTGTGTTCCAGGATCTTGTAATGAACAGGTCATGCCCCACTTCCCTAGCCAGTTTTGCCCCACCCTAATCACCTATGTCAATAATGAACTCAAAATAATAGATGCACCTAATTTTTGCACCACTATTGATGTTTTAGAACCAAGCATTCCTTCTGAGTTCCTTTTGTGACTAAGTGTGTGTATGGGGCTGACTTCTTTGGCTGGGACTATAAACTGAAGTTCAGAGGAAAAGGAAGTAAATGCCTTTTTATTCTGACAGGTTCATATTTCACTTAAACACCATACCCATTCCCAAGCCATGCCATGTTCCATTTGGCTCTTAAGAAGCAGTAATTAAGCAATGTCAGTATTTCACTTGTCCAATTGCAATCTCATAAATGAATGTTATAAAAATAATAAAAAATTAATTCAAGCCTGTAGACGAGCATATTAGAAGACATTCAATTTAAAACCTTGGCTGTGCTCTCTTATTTTAATTCTTGTATTTTGGAGGTGAGCCATGTACCTAACGTGTTTACTTACCTACGGCAACTGGATTTAGTTTTCAAGACAGTAGGTAGACAACACTGTTTCAAGAAAATACAGTGGTACAATTAGGAACTTAATTTGTTTTATGATTTGGGGGAAGATAGTGGTGTTTAGCTGGGGAAGATGGCTGTAGTCATGTTTCTCACTGGTGTGCAGTCTATGAATTGAAGCAAAATTTTGCCAAATGCTTTTGTTGGAAATTGAATTATTTAGAAACACAAGTTTTCATGAAAGAGAATGTGATATTAATCGTTTATTTTTTTAATTTTTGGTTTTTAGAAACAGGGTCTTACTGTAGAAATTCTCCTCTCTCAGCTTTCCAAGTGCTGGTATTACAGGTGTGTGCCACCATGCCCAGCCAAATTTCCCCTTTCTATAAGAACTCCTGTCATATTGAATTTGAGTCCACACTGCTCCAGTATGATCCTATCTTGACCAATTACTTCTGCAGTAGCCTGATTTCCAAATAAGGTCATATTCTGAGGTAATGCAGTATATGATTAAGGGGTATACCATGAACCCCCTAACACTATTGTGGTATTTTGCACAAATCAGGCACTTAAAGTTCTTTTTTCAAACAAGGGCAATAAGACAGTATCATTATCTTGGTAATGAGCATAATAATAATCTTATGCATTTTAGCTTATGAAAAATTTGAAACATGTTGCAATGGGCTGAACAAAATAGGGAATTGACATAATTTCATTTTCTAGTTTCTAAAATGATCAATTTATTTTATTCCTCTTCTTTATTTTACATTGTTTAAAATGCTTTTGTCATTTTACATTATCTCTTTTGAATCTCATGACTGTGAAAGTTAGGTTAGTTTTATGGAAAACTGTTTATTTATAACAAATTAATATTTTAATATATGCGCCAATCTTTAAAATGGAGAAAAGGTGCCTTTATGCAGGTTTCATTGGGTTTTTGTGCATTCCACTTCATTAGCAAAAGGAATAGGAAGAACACTGATGTTATAGCTTCAGCTTATTGCAATGAAGACTAGCTTTTGATAAAATTCTTAGGATGAATTGCCACTTTCTGCTTTTGTAGCGAACCATTTATTAATCCCAGTCCCAATCCATCCTATAAAAGTGGAATTTTACTAAACAAACTACCTCTAGTATCACATTTTATGAACAATAGCTGCAAATGTCTGAAATTTTAAGACCAATTATAGGCCAAAAGTGGTATCTGTAGAAGGTTCTGATGCATGAAAAACAAACCAAATGAGCCCTTTAATTTGAGGTTTGGATGTCACTTTTCTGACAGTTATCAATGAAACTGTCATAGATTGCTGGGACACAGGGTGATTAATTTTGACATCATTCTGTCACATAATTGTGTATAATATTATAACAGAATCTATATTTACATGCATGTGAGTATTGATTATCAGTACTCTTCACATTTTATTATTCACATATGAATTAGTTCTAATTGTCCACGTGAGTTGATTTGCATAACCACATCATGTAGATATTTACAAATGTTTAATTGCATATAAGCTTTTTTCCTTGATCTGCTTCCAGTTTAACTAAGAATCTGAAAGATGGCCCCAGTGCTCAGTCACACTACCAAACCCCAGGCTCAAACATCTAATGGGATCAGTTCAACGCAGGGCACTAATCACACTGCAATCTTTTTGCTGCAGAAGTTACAGTTGCATATTATTCATCACAGCAAAATGTAAATGATGAGCGATTGCACTGTTTTTTAACTCCCCAGATGGAATTTTTTTTACCTTTGTTTACTGAGAACAACAACTGAATGTTGAAATGCAATGGCTGATGCCAGCAATCCAAAACTTCATTAGTACAGATGAAGCAAGGCTCACTTTGTTATACAAATAATTAGAGAGATTAAATGAAAATAAACACTGAGAAGATGTGCAGAAGCTCTGAAGTTAGGTAATTATTTTAATTACTCTAGTGACTTCTACCAACGTTCATTATCAATCACAGATCAAATTTAAATTGTTTTATGCAAGAATATTAGAAGCTGTATGGAAAAGTACTATTGCTAACCAATAATTATACTTCACAAGAATTACACCTTCTAGCCAGGCACGGTGGCATACCCCTGTAATCCCAGCACCCTGGGAGGCTGAGGCAGGAGGATCATGAATTTGAGACTGGGCTATGTAGCAATTTAGCAGGACCCTATGTCAAAATAAAAAACGCTTGGGAATGTAGCTAAGTATGAAGGCCCTGGGCTCCATCTCCAGTAATAAGGAAAAAAAAATTTTTTTTTCTTCAAGGTCTCATTTAGAGTTGTTTCAATTCCACCACCTGAAAAAATCTCTGCATATTTTAAGTGCATGAAAAGCATCCATAGTTGCACTTTGGCTTTGTGTTTCAAACAGACATCTTTAACAGTTTCTGTAACTTTGTATCTTTACTCAAATTTTATCATGAGATTTGGATTCACATTTTTAAGTCACTGAATGTAAAACAATATGGCATAGCCAGTCATTTAAAATAAAAGTCATTTGGAATCATATCACCTTGTATTTGGGGTAAATCAATTTATTTCATCTCCCTATCCAATAACGTTGAACATTTTAAGAGACTGCGTGCCCAAACCGCAATCCAAAGCCCACTTATTAATCACAAGTGCCAACACTACAATTAAAGCTGAAGTTTTAATTTACAAAAAACTATTCATATACTTGGCTAGTGTGCAGACAGCGGTCTCATACCAAGCCGGGGAGACACATTAATAGAGCCGACCTTCCCTGCAAGTGGGGACACTGTTTAAAGGCCTTGCTATCTTGTTTAGGTCCATTTTCTATTCATGTGATAATTATGATTCAGGGAGATCCCCTGGGTTAGGATATTTTTCTGAGGCAGTGTTACCCATGTTTACTGACTGCTTCTATGTAATGCCAGCTCTTTTGCAAAATATTTTACCTAACATTCCATTTTCTCTTCAAAAGATTCCCTCCATCATTAGAAAATAATGGAGAGAATTACTATTGCCTCAGTTTTCTAGAAGAAAAAACAGAATGTGAGAGACTTACTGATTTTCTAAAGTTGCACAAGTACAAGCTTGCCTGGCTAATAATCCTAAGAAGGCCTCAGCCTGACTCCGAGAACCATGACACCCCCAGCAGATGACTGATGAGGTAAACCTGTGTGTTAATATTGAGTAGTGGGGGGGTGGAGTGACAGTCCTTGGTGCGCTAGCTAAGTGTTCGCTTGACATCGGTAAATTTTATAAACTAGCTAGAATCTCAAATTTCATACCTGATTGTTTTTCAAAATATTTTGGTTTTGAATAGCGGTGTTCGCTGGAGAAAACACAGGAACTAGGCCTCACTATAGAGTGGGGTTAATCAAGACTTCCCTACTAACGGACGGGTCATGCTTTATAATAGGACGCAATGCAACTAACAGGCGTTCCTTACCAGCCACATTTAAAAGCTAGAACAGGATGGAAGAGGCCTCAGTAACAGGGTGAGAGGGTGTTTGGGGGCATGGCACCTTCTAGAATGTGAGGAAGGCCTCCCCAACTACCTTGCTGGCTGGCACACAGGCCAAGACCAAATCTGTACAGACTCAGTGAGGCTGTTACATTCAGGAGCACGTTAGGTTATTTCAGAATATGGGTGGGGGTCCAGTGGAGTCTTTGTGTCTGACATTTGGGATGGACCGGTCTGTGGAGCTGGAACTGCTATGGGAAACAGACGAGTAGCAGAGCCCTTGTGTATGTTTTTTTTTTTTTTTGGGGGGGGGGTCCCTGTGTATGGGACAGGGAGAGTGGTGGGGCACTGGCGCCAGAGCCACGCTCTGTCTGTGCTGTCGGAGAGATGTATCTGTGAATAGACTGAGAAGTCTGAGCTAACCCAGGGAAGATGGGCTCAGAAATTATGAATCCAGGGCGAGGTACTTTGCAAGCACCTCCCCAAATATGCAAAGCGCAGGCCTCCTCTCTGCTTCCTACCTTACGGGCTACCACCAGGGATCCAGCTAGTAGGTGCTGGATAAGAAGGGTCCCAGCTGAGCGCCAACTGTTTCTTTGGTGTCTTCCAGACAAGGCAGTGGTTCCACACATCCCTCATGCTGACTGATGCTGATGGCACCCTGTTTATAGCTAACAAGGCCGGAGGTGCCCAGCCGGGCTGTGTTGAGAGTGATTTCTGAAGGGTGAGCGGTGAGGAAGCCACGGGTGTACTTCCACTGGGCCATTGTCACTGACATCCCCTTAGAAAGCAAGCCATACCACTTCCTCATCCAGAACAAGGCAGTAGTTCTATGTCCCAGGCCTCCCCAAGATTCAATGGGGACTGGAATGTCAGACAGAATCATTTTAGTGACAACGAATCGCGAGGGGCTGTGGCTCAAAAGCACTGAACGAAATAAGTTAAACACACGCAGCTAGAGTTTTAGGACAACCTCCCTCCCCATGAACTGTGGTGGGGCAGCGACCATTGGCACTGACTGATCCTCACCTGCTACCTCACCTACTGGATCCCGTGTGCTCCGCACCCCTGCCTCTCCGGGGCTCCCGCTGATTTCTGCCTTGCAGTGAAGGCGGTTTTGTTGGCGCGTTTTGCACACCAACCCGCAGCGCAGCCGGCAGGCGGGGGACCCTCTGTGTTCTCCGCCTCATCCCATCGGCTCTCCCGAGTTTTCCGCACTTGAGTGGGTTTTCCTGGCTGATCGCCGAAGACCCGTTCCGAGGGCGCGCGGAGATCTGAGGTCGAGCAGCCCCGCGGGGACCCTCCCTCCTCCCCTCCCCGCCAGTGGCAGCTGCTGTCTTTCCACGGGAAGACCGGGGAGTGGGGGGAGACGCTGGAGCCTGCGGCGCCCCCGCCCCCTCGCCTTCTCTTTCTTTCTTTCTTTCTTTCCCTGCTCTGGGATCTTGCTGCCGGAGAGGTTTGGAGCGGAGCGAAAGACAGGAGCGCAGCCTTCCGCAGTGGCGCGGGGACAGGGCGCGCACCAGCTTGGGGTCTTCTCCGGTCCGAGGAAGGAGCGCCCCCACGTCTGCACCCCCCCTCAGAGGGTCCCCGAGAGCGCACCAGAGGCTGCAGCGCGCGGGACTAGCGGCGAGGCTCCCGCGCTTCGGGGACACCGCCTTCCCCGCGCTCGCACAACTCCGGGGCCGGCTGCGCGCGGCTGGACGACTTCCTCGGAGTGAGGGGCGCCCCGCCCTGGGGCGAGCTCCGAGCCGCTTGGTCCCCGCTGCCCTGCGCGACGGGTAGCGCGCTGGCCGCTGCTCCCTGAGAGCGGGCACCGCCGCCACAGCCGCCGCCGCCTCCGTCCACTCTGCGCACTCGGCCACTCGTACCCGGGGGCGTCGGAGAGACCCGCCGCCCGCACCATGAAGTCCGTGCTGTTCAGCCGCTTCTTCATCCTGCTGCCCTGGATTCTGATCGTCATTATCATGCTGGACGTGGACACGCGCAGGCCGGCGCCCCCGCTCACCCCGCGTCCCTACTCCTCTCCCTATGCCGGGGGACGCGGGGGCGCCCGAGCCCCGCTCCGCAGGGGCACTTCGGGGCGCAGCACGGAGCCACGCAACGAGTCTCGACCTCCGCAGCCGCCGCCCGAGCCGCTGCTGCCCACCATCTATGCCATCACGCCCACCTACAGCCGCCCGGTGCAGAAGGCCGAGCTGACCCGCCTGGCCAACACGCTCCGCCAGGTGGCGCAGCTGCACTGGATCCTGGTGGAGGACGCGGCGGCGCGCAGCGAGCTGGTGAGCCGCCTCCTGGCGCGCGCCGGGCTGCCCAGCACGCACCTGCACGTGCCCACGCCGCGGCGCTACAAGCGCCCGGGGCTGCCGCGCGCCACGGAGCAGCGCAACGCGGGCCTCGCCTGGCTGCGCCAGCGGCACCGGCACGGGCGCGCGCAGCCCGGCGTGCTCTTCTTCGCAGACGACGACAACACTTACAGCCTGGAGCTCTTCCAGGAGGTAGCGGCGGGCGCACCAGGGGCAGGGCGGGAGGGGACTCGGGCTGGTGGCCCGACGCCGCGTCCCTCGCGCTGCTGCTGCGCCCTGGAGCTCTCCGCGCCCCGCGCTGGCCATCGAGGTGGACACAGGGTGGGAGCAGCGTTTTGGCCCGGGGAGGCAGCGCTGGCCGTGGGGCTTAGTCGTCCGGAGTGCGGGCGAGGAAGTAGCGCGGGTGATCTGCGGCGTGTCCCCAGCGGCCCGCCCGCGCCCCGACATGTGGCCGTGTCAGCAGCAAAGGCGAGGGCAGACATGGTAACTGCAGTTCGCCCTGGGGACGGGTTTCACACAGTCCCGACAGGAAAGGGTCGTTACTGAAGCTGCTGACTTCCGCGCAGGTCCCCCGCCCCGCCTTTCTCGCGCACTCAGCCCCTTTCCAGGCGCCCCTGAGAGCCCGTCTCTCCCGGTGGAGCCCTCGCCGGTCGGCGAGTCGGGGTTGTCCTTCTGCAGCCCCCAAAGCGTCTGGCAGGATCCCCGCCCAGGATTGTCCTGAGGCCCTGTGGGCTTGGCGAGGCGGCCAAGCCACGCTTCCTGGGGCTATGAAATGGAGTAAAGCTGCAAGGCCGCTGGCCCTGGTGAGAACAGGTGTGTTCTTGGCGGTGCGTTTAGGTGGGCGAAGGACACGGCTGTAGTTTTATCAGTTTCAACTCCTGTCGCGCTGATGCAGTTTGCTGATTTCTTTGCCACCCTGTGGGACTGGTCCAGCTCCTGGAATTTCTCGAAGTCCAGCCTGCTAGGGGCTCCCCTGCTTCCCTCTCAAGGAGGCTGGACGTTCAGAAAACACTGTACACCTGCCTTTTCTTCTCAATCTATTTTGTTTTCTTAACTTCAGGGAAGAGTTACTCTGTACATCTGCTTCTTAGTATTTGTGCGGGTTTCAGAACTCCATTTCTTAGTTACCCAAGTTACTTGCCGCCTTCCTTTGTATTTATCCTCTCCATCAAGAAGAGAGCAGTAATGGTTCTTAATCTTTTCTCGGCCCATTCGCTGCCTGGGCCTTGCTTTCCATTTCTTTTTTCACCCCCAGAGAAATAAGCGTTTTAGCCTGTAATGTAGTCTTTATCATAACTGCCATTCGAACTGCTGTTCAATTATTTTAAAGTTAGGCAGTGTTTGAAAGACTGTTTCAGTGCTCATTACCCCCAAAGAACTGGCTCGTATTCTGAAACAGAGACACATTTAATGTGCCATCATTTTAAAACCAGTTTTTGTTTTTCTAGTCTAATTTGGAAGTTGTCTTACCTGTAAAAATATGTGGTTGTTTAAATAATACACATCTTCATGAATTAACATTTGAGGAGAGTAAGTTATGAAGGGCACATAATTGCTGTGATTCCAGCTTTTGGCCTAGTGGCAGGTGTTAAACGAGTAGAAAAGTTGGCACATACGAACAGTGAAACGACTCAACACAGTCCTCCTTTGATGCTTTCCCCATGAAAAAAAGGCTTGATTGTGGGATGTTAGGAAGAAGCAGAAAAATACAGGAGGTTGTTTTCATTGGTCCGTGGAATGGGAGGAGGTAAAAGGAAGAGGAGAGGGTAGGAAGAAAAAAAAAAGAGGAAATTATGAAGAAAAAATCATGCAGAACTTTCTCAGACAAGATTTTGGTACAGTGAAGTAATGATATAATCAAAATAAATTTATCTTAACATGTGCAACTGTTTTTCTTTTATGGAGAGGTGCCAACAATGCAAAGTACATAATAGGTTTATTGTTTTTAGGCATAATATGCATGCTACTTAGAATTCGAATTACCTATCTTCTAGACATCATGACTCCCCGATGGACACTTTAGGGCACTTGTTTGTATCACAGCTGCTTCCTTCCTCTCCCCACCTGTAGTATTGTGAGCAAATGAGGTAGTAAATGTGCTGCTGTCCATCTAGTTTTTCTCCTTACAACTGCATGACAGGTACCACAGAACCTAATTAGTGGAATTTATGCATCCCAGTCTTGTATATTATTCCAGAATTTTAAGTCTGTTTTCCTTTAAATCTTTCTAGTGTCTTTAATAGGATGATCTACCATGCATCCACTGTGGAGTTAATGGTTCTCTGTGGACCACAGTCTAGCTGCTCTTGGAGAAAAGAAAGGCCCAGATAATGCATTCACAGACTGCAGCTCCTTGTAGGCAGGGATCGCTGCTGATCGGGGTGCTGGGGGGCTGAGGTGTATGTCTCAGCACTTTATAGTGTGTGCACATGGTTAGTTTTTAAGTCATTCACAGTACTTGAAAGAATGTCCCAAATCAGGCTTCATCTTTTATTCATAGTGCCTGTAATTTCCATGGTTGATGTTAAAGTAGATAACAGGAAGAAAATGAACCAGGTACAAATTAGCTAAGTATTGGCTGCAAATGAAGGAAAGTAAAGGATGAAAGGTCTCCAAATTAAAGACCCAACAGGCAATCTGTGTTCAATTATTCCTCCCTAGTAACTGGAATAGTGCTGCTTCTCTCCCATACAGCTAACTAATTGTCAGCTTCTCTTTTCAGCGGGGCTGTGCTCCCAGGAAGGAAATATTTACGCTGAATAATCCTGTGGTAATCGCCAAATGCACTTGCAAATGAAGCCAGGTGTGAGCATAAACCATAGACCCTCCTTCTCTGAAGAAGGAGGTGATGAGGATTTTGGGGGATTTCAAGTACTGTGACAACTACCCTTTTCTCCCTGTAGCATTGATGGGTTTTGCACCATGATCACTGGTAATCCTTGCCTGTACATCCTATCGATCCGAAAAAGCTTATTTACAAAGGATTTAAGGTGCTTTAGTAACAGCCACAACTGCAAATAAATGCAGTTGAGTTTAGCTAGTCATATTTTGGATAACACCATTGATCAGATTTCTGTTCTTCACTAGAAAACTTTCAAAGCTTTTCTGACTTTAAAGTGGCTGCTTGTTCAGGTGAAATTGGTTTCACCTTTGGAAATCAATTTAATTGAAAGGTTAAAAAAATACCACTTTCCAAGCAAGAAAAATACTTTGAAAAGTTTAATGAGATAAGACCAGAAGACCAGCCAAGTCAGATATTTAGGGTGCATGTGGAGTCAGTTAATGATACTGCATCTTGAAGATATTTTTGGACAACAGTGCACAACAGAGGTCCCTTGTTTGAATTTTTTGCTGGGTGCTGTTAGGCTAGTTATATGCTAAGCAGATGAAGGAGTTGAGCTTTAATTCTGTCTTGCTGCTTTTTTAAAGCATTAATATGCTTCCCCCTTTGCATCCAGTTTACTGGTGCCTTAATACAAACCAAATTAGAGCTGACACCCCCACCCCCACCCCTAGTAATTCTGTATTCTGAAACATGAAATTTAACTTTATCCTGATGTATAGTTTTTTAGCTTATGGTAATTATTTTAACATGAAAAAAATCTAGATTTTATGCAGTGTGGCCCAGAAAGACCATCTGATATTGCCCCCTTGTGTTTTAATTCTTCTCTTCTGAAAGCTTCTAATAACTCATACCACAAGTCTGATGAAATATATGTGTGCCACAGGTCTGATATGGATATAAAACGACAGCCAGTTTTCCAAAGCTGTAAATGTTAGAGCTATAGATTTTCTTTACTATCTCTAACTGTGAATCACTCGAATTATGCTCATTTTGGTAGTTTTCTATGGAGACCAGCAGTTCTGACTTGGATTTTGATATTCTGATTGCCCAGAAATAACAATTTGAGTTTAAAACACATTCTGCATGCTCTCTCTTCCCATTGTCTTTTTCCATTATTTTTTTCTCTTCAACCTACTTTTCCTCGAGTATTTCATGAATAGACATGACATGTCCAGGTTATCACTGCATGTGAGGGATGCTGTGTGTTCTAAACAGCTAGGTTGCTGTTTGCTGCAGCTTAGAAGTGAGAGTGGGTGGCTCCATTTTTTTCTGTCTGCTCCACTTGCCTCTAAATTAAAAGCTGGTAAATTTTGTCTTGTGCCAACAGTGATTGAATAGTAATTGCTTTCAAAGCACACTGCAAAAGCAAAACAGAAGAACCAAAGTCAGTGGTCTTATTTATTAACTATCTTAGGTGATGTTCAGGTAGCATGATTTTTTTTTAGTTGCACAGAGTTTAATAATGTTCAGATATGTCTATCCAGACCTTTGGACTCTGGTAGGTATTTCTCAATCTGTGCAGTTAGTGTTATTGCTGCTGAAACTAGAAAATACAAGTTTCTCATCGTTCTCAAATTCTGCCCCCAAAATACAAGTAAAATTATTATGTCTGTAGGTAGATTGGTGGATTTAGAATAGAGTTCCAGTATGCAGAAATAAAACTAATAATTTTTCATTCATGCCTGTAAGTTTTCTTTTAAAGAGAATAAAACAAAACAGAGTAAAGCAAAGCAGAACAAAACAATGCAAGCAATATAGGACTTCAAAACAAGACAACAGGAAATCAACAATGACTACCATGTCTTTTGTTTCCTTCAAAATAACTGTCCATACCGTCACACACAATAAAATCAAACAAAATGAAACAGCAAAGCCCATCCAAAGAATGAAAGCATTACAGGTCTTCAAAACAAGGCAATAGGAAATGAACAATGGCTACTATAATGTCTCTTGTTCTCTTCAAAATAGCTGTCCATACTATCACACATAATAAAATCAAATCAAACAGAATAAAACCAATCAAAACAAAAGAATGGAAGCATTATAGGACCACAGAAAAACAGGAAATCAATAATGGTTACCATAATACATCCCATCATCTTCAAAATAGCTGCCCATACCATCAGACACAGTAAAATCTAACAAATCAAGACAGAATAAAACCAAACCTATTCTGAAAATACAAGAATTCAAAGCAAGATAATAGGAAATTAACAGTGGTTACCACTTTCCCTTTTTAGGTGTTCCTTCCCCTAGCATTTTCATATTTGTGCTTTTTGGATCCCACTAACTCCTTCAGTTTTTTATGCTAGGGAGATAACTCAGTGTTGACTCATTTGAGTCTAAACCATTTCACCCATAAGCATGATGATGTTGCATCCATTTACCTATAAGAGCCTCACGATTATCCTACTTTACAGCTAGGTAGCTTTCCATTAAATGAAAATACCATATCTTTCTTATCCATTCTGTGATTGATGGGCAAGTTACCCTTGCTTTTTTTCTGGTTTCCCGTCACATGGAACAATTGTTTTCTCTCTCTTGATTTTCAGTTTGTGAAATTCATTTCGAGTTAAATGTGCTTCTTGTATAAAGTATATTGATGGATCTTGTTTCTTGATCTACTCTCCCTGTGTTTCTTTTTATTGCTGAACTGAGGCCATTTACATTAATGGTTACAACTGGCACACATTGGTTCATCTCTTACCGTGCTATCTTCCTGCTGTTGGCCCTCCACTTTGCCCCTTTGCTCAATTGCCTGTTCTGTTGGGCAGTCCTCTTCTGCTGCTGTTCCTGGAACCATGGTCATCTTTATCTCTCTGTAAAATATCCTTCAGCACTCTTTGTAGGGTTAGTTTTGTGGTCATGAATTCCTTCAGCTGTTCTTTATCATGGAAGTATCTTATTTTTCCATCGATTTTGAAAGATAGTTTTGCAGGATACATCAGTCTGAGCTGGAAATTGTTTTCTTTCAGGACTTGAAACACTTCACTCCAAACTCTTCTTGACTTGATGGTTTGTGTTGAGAAGTCTGTCATGATTCTGAAGGGTTTTCCTTTTTAAGTTAGCTGTTTCTTTTCTCCAACAGCCTTTAATAGTCTGTTCTTGTGCTGAATTTCTGAGATCTTGATTATTATATGTCTGGGTGTAGATTTACTTTGGTTATGGCTAGTTGGAGTTCTATATGCTATGCTTATCTGTATGCCAGATCCTTTCCCCATGTTTGGGAAGTTTTCTGCTATTAGTTTTTTTTCTCCTGCTATTACTTCTGTAAATAGTCTTTTTATGTCCGTGTTGATCTCTGCTTTTTTGCTGACGCTTACCACTCTTAAATTATTTGTCTTTGTGTTGTCTTGCAGCCATTCAATTGTTATTTCCTGGTTCCTTGTCATTTTTAAAAGATCTTTCACTTCACGATCACTAGCTATAATCGTGTCTTCAAGGTCTGAAAGTCTATCATCAGTTTCTTTCAAGAAATTTTGCCAGCTTTCAGTGGAGCTTTTAATTTCCTGGATATCCCTTTGAATCTGTTTTGTACATTGTAATTCCTTTCTATATTGTTCATTGAAGGTTTCCATCATTTTCCTATGCTTCTCTTTTTTTATCCATGTCTTCTTCATATATACTCAGCAATTCTGTCATTATGTTTCTTTTTTTACCTGAGATACTATTTCTGATCTGATTACTTTTAAGTCTCATGAAGTTGTTTCTTTACTTCAGTTGCTATCCTGTCGGAGATTTCAGGTGCGTGACTTCCATTTTCTTCTATGGCTCTGCCTCCCAGGCCTGTTCTCTGTGGGCTGGAGGTCTGATGTTGCCTTTTGCTCCTTCCTCTTGACATTCTTCTGGCTTCCTCCCAGCAATCTGGTTGTGGGGTCCCAGGCATTTCCCACATTGGCTACCGTTCCACAGTGTAGGGGAATGGGACAGGTACCTGCATTTCTCTGAACCCAGGTTCCCAGGGTGGTAGCAGGGTGTGGGGTGAGCTTCTCCAGATCTGTGCAGCTACACTGAGGCTTCCCCACTGCTCAGGGGTTTGTGGTGGTGGGGCTGCTTCTCTCAATCTGCACATCTACACTGGGACTGCCCTGATGGTGACGGGTGTGTTTGTCTGAGTCTCTTGGTGGGTGCCGGCTGCCCAAAGAAAGCAAGGGTCAACAATGGCAGCAGTTGGCGCATAGGGATGGATCTGACTGCATCTCCCTGCCAGCTCTGGCTGCCTCCATGCCTGTAAGTTTTATGTACAATTTTAAATGAACATCAGAAATACCCTTTACCTTATGTACAAGGAAATCACAGCTGTCATCAGTTGATCATTTACTGTGGGTGAAGACACACTTTCACACTTTTTACATATATCACCCTGGGCTCCTAACACTCACTGAGACAGGCACAGTACTACTATCCATAGCTTCCCCCTACTCTGACATGGATGTTTAGGTATGAACACCATTGTTTGAGTACAGGGAATTCAAGTAGGTGCAACTGAAAATGGTATGGTGTCACTGATGTGATTTTTGTCTTTGTGGTATTGGGAATTGAATCCAGAACCTTTGCACGGAGCCCAATCTGCAGCCCTTTTTAGTTTTTATTTTGCGATAGACTGTCAATACATTTGCTAAACTTCCCAGGCTGGGCTCAAACTTGAAATTCTCTACTTTCCAGGAGTGCTGGTACTACTGTATTACTGTGTGTGCCACCATGTCAGGTTCAGGATTGTATTTGTTTGGGGTTTTTTTGGTCTTTTTGAGACAGAGTCTCACTATGCAGTTCAGGCTGGCTTTGAACTCACTTTGTAGCCCAGGCTGTCCTTGAGCTCATAGCAGTCTTTCTGCCTCAGCCTCCCAATTTCTGGGATTGCAGGCATGCACCACTGTGCCCAGCCTGGATCCCCATTTTTAACAAACCACCAGGAAGTAACTTGTGAAGGTCGTGCAGCAGTTACATGGCAGAGACAGGAGTTTAATGCCAGTGTCTGGCACCATGTTGCTGTGACTGTCTCGAAGCTCTCCATGTGAACATGCGTAAGCAGGGGACGTGTGTCACTGCAGTAAGGAGTGCTTTGGATTGTCAGGAGTCTTCTGCTACTGTTGCTTCTTCTGCCATACTTGCACATAGAACTTCTCAGCTATATCGTCAACTCCCAATTTTGTCCTTGACTTCTTTTTCTTCTTTTGAGTATAGGGAATTGAACCCAGGACCTCACTAATGCTGGGTAAGGGCTCATTTATTGCCCTGTGCCCCAACCCTACTTTTTTATAATTGTTAGTTATTTTAAGTTGATAAAAATTGTATGCATTTATGGTATCCAACGTTATATTTTGATATAACCATATATTGTGGAGTATGATCAAACTCAATATCTGTTATATGCTTATTTGTGCAGTAGAAATATTTAAAACATACTCTTGGCAGTTTTTAAGTATGCAGTACATCCCTAACTGTAATCACCATGTCATGCAGTAGATCATTTAAGTTTATTCTTCTCCACTGACATTATATGTTCTTCGACCAACATCTCTCCAACTCTACCCTCACCTTTTCTTCTCCCTTATATCAGTTGATCTTATGAAAATTTTCTCTCCTCCATCACTCTCTCTTACTTACAAGCCATTTTATTTTTGATTGTTTTTTCAAATCAGGTGAAAACTGCTATCTTAGTATGTAACCTGTGGTTACAATTTTTTTTTTTGTCTTTTTGAGACAGGGTTTCACTATGCAGTTCAGGCTGGCCTTGAACTCACTTTGTAGCCCAGGCTGGTTTTGAACTTGCGATGATCCTCCTGCCTCAACCTCCTAAGTGCTGGGATTATAGGGGTAAGCCACCATGCCCAGCTGTGGTTATAGTTTTTCAAACTATGTTCGTATAAATAAGTCAGAATTGGTTTATGTGATAAGATAAACATTAAAATTAATTTTCCCTTTATTGATCTGTGTCAGCAAACATCTACCAGACATCTGTCTTGTCAGGGCAGATAGTCAAGTGGAAGAATATTTTCAGGTAGAGTGGAGGATGGAAATATAGATGAACTGTTCCAATTGGGGGTGGTGGTTTATTCTTGGGGCAGAGAAGAAGCGCACAGGGGCTCAGCCAGTTCAAGCTCAGACAGGTGACAGACATCTGCTAGAAGCACTTGTACCATGGTGACCCTCCTATATACCAGTGCTCTCCTTGGCCAACTGCAGCAGCCTGTGCTTCCAGGCTCACCTGGAATGTGTGGGTAGGAGGTTTGTTCATTTTCTTGTCTGATTTCTCCATGAAATAAAAACAAAACAAATATTTGGTCGGGTCTTTCTGAATGCCTAAAAAAGAAAAATCTTAGAGGTGGTTGTGCTAAGGGGGCAGTCATACTCTCTACCTAAGGACAAATAATTTGGTCTTTTTCCCCAACTGAAACCTCAGTCGTTTATTAATTTAATTGACCTTCATCACTGGAGAGAGGTTGCTAAAGAGTATGTGTTTCCCATGTTCATTGAGACTGTTGTCCTTCTTGGTCAGGGGCCTTTTGCAGCTCTTACCTGTGGGGACATTCTGAAACCGAGATGGTTAGGCCATTGGTCCCTGTGAGACCACACAGCATGCTTCCATGGCCCTGGATGGTAGTCAGCTGCCTGCTGTTCCCTCTCACTGTGATCAGAAGGCACTGTCAGCCTGACATGTGGGCTGCTGCCGCATAGCCGTGCTTTTCAGAACATTGTTTAGTAGCACATACTTGCAGCAAGAATGTGCATAGCATAATGTTTTCTGTTGCCCAGGAATCTGGCCCCTTCTTTAGCAACACTTTCCCCCGGCTACTTGAACTGCTCCCAAGATGGCTCTTGCATTGTGGAAAGGGTATAGGGGAGCTGCGGACCAGGGGCCCCACTTCCTTTTTCTACAACCCAAATACCTGCCTTGATCTAGAGGACTCATCTTTCAGATTAATTTGCTGTGTCGGGGTGTGATTGCCTCCCCAGTTTCAGAACAGCTGTATTATCTGATGTCTGTCCTCTGAGTTTCTCCAACGTCTTCCTTCTCTCAGGGGCTGTGCAGGGATCCTAGCATGTTTTCAGGCAGCAGGACCTGGTGAGGCCCGCCATCACCTGGCCTGCCCCCCACTCCACCCTATGAGACTCCCAGCCAAGGCCTGTGGTGGGGGCGGTGGCTGGGCCATGGGAGTCTCTTCCTATTGCTGCTGTGTAGCTACCATGGCTTCCTCATGACCACAGTGTCACCGTGCACGGTTAACAGTAAACTGCTGCAAGACAAGTTCATTCTACAGCAGCAGTTACAAGTATCATGTGCATGGCTTCTCAGCCTTTTGGCTAAGACCAAGTGTAAAAGTACAGTGTGCAGAGGGAACTTGTAAACCAGTGACACAGTCGTTTACCTTTGTGAGTATTAGATACTGCACATTATTGTGTGTATTTTACTTTTATATGTCTGGGCATCCAATAGATTTGACATGCCACACACATGAGTAATGCCTTGTGCTGCCCATTGTGCTGGCTGTTACTAGGCCCTAAGAATTTTTCCGCTCCATTATAATCTTATGAGACCATCTTCAGCCAGTTGGTCTGTCACTGATCAAACATTATTTTGTGGCACAGTACTGTGCCTATAAATGATAGCTCTAGTGACAGCTAAGTGTCCTACAAGCTGACCATTGTCCATTAACTGAGATTTCAGTTCTCTAAGAGGACTGCGTCTTAGCAGTAATAGTACAGGTTCCTTCTTCCTAGCTGAGCTTATAGGGTAATACATTCAGCAGGTGTCTGAATGCAGTGGATCACTTTGGCTTCTCTCCTGCACGGCCAGTATGAACTGAGCACCTACTCTACCCCAGGCACTGTGCTTCATTAAGCGGCTGTGGACAGGGAGCCTGTCACCCTCCTCGTTCTTGTCCAGGCTGAACACCCATAGTACCATCAGTGTGTGCTGCAGGAGATGCCAGTGGAGCAGCAGTAGAAAAATAAGGAAGTGATCTGAATGAGAAGCAGAGGGTGGGGAGATTGAGTGGTGATGGGGCAGAGAGAAAAGGGCTCTCCGGGGAGAGGAAGCTGCGTTTGTGAACCTGAGAAAATAGGACAGTGGGTTATCAAGGCACATGAGAGGTGGTCTTTTAAATTAACTCGTTAATTGTACACATTAGTGGGTTTCACTGTGACATTTCTGAACGTGCGTATGTGGTCCTTCAGTCATGTGTGCCATACCTTCCACGCTTTTTCATACTCCCTTCCCTCCTCTTCTGTAAGCCCCTCGTCTCAATTCCAAATAATCTCATAGTCCCTTTGCTACTTTCAGGTCTTTTTAAATTTCCATAGAAGGCAGAAGCTATGTGATGCTTGTCTTTCTGTGTTTGGCTTATTTTGCTTAAAATGATGTCCTCTTACTCCATCCACTGTGCTGTGGGTAACAGGATTTCGTTGTTCTTTATGTCTGATCAATACTCCTTTGTGCATACATATCACATTTGCTGTATTCCTTGCTGATGGACACCAGGCTGATTCCGTATCTTGGCTGTTGTGAACAGTGGCCCAGTAAACACAGTCAGGTATCTCTAGTATGCTGACTTCATTTCTCTTGGGGGGGGGAATATATATATATATATATATATATATATAGAGAGAGAGAGAGAGAGAGAGAGAGAGAGAGAGAGGTGGGATGACTGAATCATATAGTAGTAGTATTTTTTAGTTTTTAAACTCATGTTCATAATGCTTTTCATAATGGCTGTACTAATATACATTTTGACCAGTAGTGAATAAGGGTTCCTTTCTTCCCACATCTTTGTCACCATTTGTTTTGGCTTTGTTTAGACTAGCTATTTTTTTATGATAGCCATTTTAACTAAGGTGAAATGGAAAATTGATGGACTTTTGATTTCTGTTTCTGTCATAGCTAAACATATATGTATTTATTGGGCTATTTGTATTTTTTTTTTTGAGAAGTGCCTGTTCAGGCCATTTACCCCTTTGTGATTGAATTATTTGTTTCTTTTTTCTTTCTTTTTTTGTACCAGAGATCGCACTCACGATCTCGCACTTGCCGCTGAGCTCAATCCTCGGCCCCAAATTACTTGTTTCTTTAAAAACTTTTTTGGGTTCCACATATACTCTCTCAGATAAATAGCTGGCAAAAGTTTTCTGTCATTTTGTAGGTTATCTCTTCAGTCTACTTATTGTTTGCTGAGCAAAAGCTTTTTAAATTTGATATACTCTCATTCGTTAATTATTTTGCTTCCTGTAACCGTATCTTGAAGTGTTTCCCTGATGCTTTCTTTTAGTAGTTGCAGTTTCAAGTCTTACCTTATGATCTTGGGTTCATTTTGATTTGAATTTTGTACCAGGTTGTAAATAGGTATCAAGCTTCAATCTTTCTTGGGGGAGCAGGGGTTTGGTTTTGGCTTTTGGATACAAAGTCTTGCTATGTAATTAGGCTGGCCTTGAACTCACTATGTAACCAAGACTGGCTCTGAATGTATGGCAGTCTTTCTGCCTCAGTCTGCTGAGCACTGGGATTAGAGTCTGTTTTAGTTATTTTTCTTTTATTGCTGAGACAAAATAACACCCAAAGTTAAAGGAGGAAAGGTTGTTTAGCTCACAGTTTGTGGAGGTTTCAGTCGGTAATCACCTGGCTCCAAGGCAGACTCACATAGGGCAGAGGGGGCCCAGGGGAGAAACAGATCATGGCAAGTACAAGGTAGCAAAAGCAGAAGCAGCAAGTGACAACAGCAGCCCTCTTTCTGTCCCTTGTATTCTGTATTTTCGGATTGATTTGGGTTCTCTGTATTTCTCCCTGTATGTCTGTCTGTCTCATTCTTCACTAACTAGTGTTTATAAATTTTGTGTTTTTGGAGAAAACAACTATTTCATTGATCCTTTATATCTTTCTGGATTCTAATTTATTTCTGCTCTGATCTTTATCATTTTTCTTCCACCAGTTTAGTGTTTGGTTAGATCTTGTTTTTTTGAGACAGGGTCTCACCATGTAGTGCATGCTGTCCTCAAACTTACAGCAGTCCTCCTGCCCAGCCTCCTGAGTGTTGGGATTATAAGCATCATCACACCCAGCTGTTCTTGCTTTTTTTTTTAAGATTGGAATTCACATTATTTCTTTGAGAAATTTTTCTTTTCTTTCTTTCTTTTTTTCCTCTTGGCTTTCATTGCTATAAATCCGCCTCCTAGTACTTCTTTCAGTGTATCTCACAGGTCTGCTATATTGTGTTTTCCTTCTGTTTAAGTCAGGGAGTTTTAAGTTTCCCCTCTAATGTCTTTAATGACCCATTGTTCCATAATGTGCTGTTCAGTTTCTGTGTTTGTATACTCTCTGCAGTTTCTCTTGCCGTTGATTTTTCATTCCATTCCATTATGATCAGATAAGATGGGAGAAATTATGTCAGTTTGTTTGCATTTGTTAACACTTACTTTGGGACGTAATATATGGTCTGTTTTGGGAAAGGTTTCGTGAGCTGATGGGAGACTATGTATTTCACAACTGTTGGATGGAATATTTTGGTGTTGTTTTTTTTTTTTTGTGACAGAGTCTCTGTGAAGTCCAGCCTGGCCCTACAAGGCTGGCCTTCTAGATCCCCACGAGTCCAAGGCCTCAGTCCAGGATGTCCTCAGACTTGTGGGGATCCAACTAATTCAGCCTCTTGACAGCTGGGATTGCAGGTGTGCACCACCCACTCTGGCCTTGGGTGGACTGTTTTGAAGATGTCTGTTAAATATACTTGATCTGTAGTATAATTTATCTCTTATATTGTTAATTTTTTAGTAATTTTTTTGGTACCGGGGATCAAACTCATGACCTTGCACTTATCAGGCAAGTGGTTGAGCCACTGAGCTAAATCCCCAGCCCCTCCTTGTTAATTTTTTGTAGGAGCAAGTAGATGATCTACCTGTTGGTCAGAGTGAGGTTTTTAAGTAACCCACTATAATTATATTGAGGCCTATCTCTTCCTTTATGTCCAGTAAAGTTGGATATGTATTATATATATGTACTTATAGTCATATCTTCTTGATGAATTATTCTGTGAATAATATATGGTGATCTTCCTTGTTTCTGCCCACAGATTTTATCTTAAAATATATTTTTTTAGATGTAACATAGGTTCTCTGGCTTGGTTTTAGATTCCATTTGCCTAAAATAGCATTTTCCAGGTTATTAGTGAAAGGTATGTACTTATTTCTATCATTTTGTTACTTTTCTTCTGGTTGTTTGGAATATTCTATGTTCAATTTTTCTCTTAGAAGTTCATTGGTTCACTGTATTGGTGATGTTTGATTCTTCCTGTCATTTGTACATCTACTCTTCTAGTAAGATTTATTTATTTATTTATTTTTGTCTTTTTGAGACAGGGTCTCACTGTGCAGTTCAGGCTGGCCTTGAGCTCACTTTGTAGACCAGGCTGGTCTCGAAACCACAACAATCCTCCTGTCTCAGCCTCCCCAGTGCTGAGATTACAGACATGCGCCCCCCCCCCAGCTTTCTTCTGGTGAGATTTATTCTTTCACATGTTCTCATGATTGTGTTTATGTTTCTTCTTCTGGATGCTGAATTTCCTTTAGTGTCTTCTACATTGCTGTTTTAATGGTTATGAATTCCTTTAGTTTGTGTTTATCTTGGAAGTTTATTTCTCATTTGATTCTGAAGGATAATCTTGCTGATTGTCACAGTCTTGATTGGCAGATTCTCAAAATACATTGTTTAGTGCCTCTTGGTTTTCCATCTCTGCTGAGGAATATGCTCTTGGTCCAGTGGATTTGCTTTTATGTGTGGTTTTGTGCTTTGTCTTGCAAATTTTAACGTTCTTCCTTTATCCTGTACTTTTGGCAACTCAACTGTAATGTGTAGAGATTCTTCTCTCATCGTATCTCTTTGGGGTTCTAAATGCCTTGTGTACCTGGATGCCGATGTCTTTCTCAAGGTTGACAATGTTTTTTGCTATTATTTCATTGAATAGACCACTGATAGGGAATCTTTTAGAGACTGAGTGCCCATATTGCAACCCCAAACCCACTTACTTATCGCAGCGCTGTAACTAAGTCATCCTGAGGTCTTAGTTTGGAATGCACGGCTCACACACTTGGCTTGCCTGCGGACAGACAGGGCTGTGTGCCTGCTGCAGCACGTGTGCTGTAGGTTCATCGCCGCCCAAACAGGCTTTCTGTACCTCTAGCCTGGAGTTCTTCTTCCTTGGTTATGCCGAATATAAGAAAGTTTGGTATTTGGTGCACCAGAGATCTTACGTGTTCTGTTCATTCTTTACTGTTTTTATTCCTTTCCTTATGCCTGAATGTAAGAGTTTATCAGACTTGTCTTCAAGCTCTCATATTTTTTTCTTGTGCTTGGTCTATGGCTAAGGCTTTTGGGTGAGTTTATCTGACTTACTGAGCTTTGCATTACCAAGACTTCTGTTTGACTCTTTTTTTTTTAATGATTTATCTATTTTTTTAAATTTTGTTGAAGAGCAGAATATATTGAGAGAAAGAAAGCTTCTGTCTGAGAGAGAGACAGAAGGGGTCCTGAGTGGGTTGCCAAGGACTCTGTCTTTTCTAGGGACTGTTGTAGAGTACCTAACCAAGTCCCAGTCCAGAGTCGGAAACTAAAGCAAACTCTTTCCTCCATCCAGTGATCTCAGTGGAAGACTTCCAAATGATATGGGGGAATAAAACTCTCAACCTCATAAAAATTTGTTACTATATGTCTGTTGTGAGTTCATGTTCTCAAATCAAAGAATGAATTAACTCTCAACCTCATAAAAACTTGTTACTATATGTCTGCTGTGAGTTCGTGTTCTCAAATCGAAGAATGAATTTTAGGAACAATGGAGGTTAAGAGCAGAATATATTGATTGAGAGAAAGAAAGAAAGCTTCTGTCTGAGAGAGACAGAAAGGGTCCTTGGTGGGTTGCCCTATCTCTTTATTTCTACAAATACATTTTCTTTTTTTTCCAAATCCATTTTATTTCAATGGTAAAAAGGAAAAAAAAGAAAAACTGCAACAAAATTTCAAGCACATCAATCAGAAACAGCAATGGTATATACATTGAACATTGCCATCCCCAAATCATTCACCCAGAGCACAACAAGTGTCCAGACAATACCAGCACAAATCTTTCTCTTCAACAAACTCAGAAAAAACAACAGTTCAACTATCCTAACCACTTTTTATATACATATACATATATGCACACATATGCATGTTTTTGTGTCAACTTCTCATTATAATGAAGCAATACATTATTTACACATGCATGTCTTATTTATTTCACTAATGAGTATGTCTCACTTATTTCACTAATGAGTATGTTCTCAAGTTGGATCCATTTTCCTATAGAAGTTTCCAGTTTATCCTTTTTTATGGCTGAGTAATACTCCATTGTATTAAAATACCACATCTTTTTTATCCATTCCTTAGTTGATGATCATTTAGGTGGTTTCCAAGATCTGGCTGTCACGGACTGTGCTGCCATAAATATTAGTGCACATCCATCATTGTGGTATGATGTTTTTTATTCTTTTGGGAAGATACACAGAAGAATAGCTGGGTGGAATGAGACCTCTAGTCCTAGTTTTTTGAAGAATCTCTACAGTGATTTCCGCAGTGGTTGCAGCAGTCTGCATTCCCATGAACAGTGGAGAGGTGTTCCTTTTTCCTGAAAGCCTCTCCAGCTTTTGCTATTGCTTGATTTCTTGATAGTAGCCATCCTTTCTGAGATGGAATCTCAGTGTTCTTTTAATTTGCATCTCTCAAATGACTAGTGATTTTGAACATTTTTTCACATATTTGTTTGCTGTTTGTATTTCTTCAGGCAAGTATTCATCTCAGATGCCCATTTTTAGATTGAGTCTTTAAATCTGGGAGGATGGATTTTTTTTTTTCTTTTGAGTTCTTTACGTGTTCTTGATAGTAATCCTTTGTTTGAGATACAGCTGACAAACATTTTCTCCCATGTTGTGAGTTATTTCTTCACTCTATTGATGGTTTCCTTTGCTGTGCAAAAGCTTTTCAGTAGGGTGAGATCCCAGTTGTTGATTCTTTGTGATAGTTCATGTGCAATCTGGATTTTGTTCATGAAGTCTGCCTACACCAGTATCTTCAAGGGTTTTACCTATTCGACCTTCCAGCAGATTTAATGTTTATGTTTTAATACTAAGATCTGTGATCAATTCTGATTTTAGCTTAGTACATGGTGAAAGATATGGGTCCAGTTTTAATCTTCAGCATGTATAGAGCCAGTTTTTCCGGCACCATTTATTAAAGACGCTATCTTCCTTCCACTGAATGTGTTTGGCACCTTTGTCAAAGGTAAGGTGGCTTAGTTGTTTCTGGAGTTGTTTCTGGGTCTTCTAATCTATTCCACTGATTTTTGGGTCTGATTTTGTTTTGGTTTTTGCCAGTATCACATGGTTTTTACTACAGTAGCATTATAGTATAATTTCAAGTCAGGAATTGTGATATCCCATCTTGTCTTTGTTGCCTAGGATTACCTTTGCTATTCTGGGTTTCTTCTGGTTCCAGATGAACCTGAGGATTGTTTTCTCTAATTCTGTGAGATCTGCTGTTGGAATTTTGATTCGGATTGCATTGAATCTGAATAACAGTTTTGGAAGTATGGCCATTTTCACTGTACGGTTCTTCCTACCTAAGAGCATAGGATAGTTTTCCATTTTCTAATACCCTCTTCAATCTCCTTTTTCAGAGTACTGTAGTTTTCAATGTAGAGGTCCTTTACCTCTTTTGCTAGATTGATTCCTAGGTATTTCTTTTTTTTTTTTTTTTTTTTTTTTTTTTTTTTTTTTTTTTTTTTTTTTTTTTTTTTTTTTTTTTTTGCATGCCATTTTAAAAGGTATTATTTCCTGATTTCTCTCTCAGTGAGTTTGTCATTCGTGTTAAGGAAGACTGTTGGTTTTTGAGTGTTGACTTTGCAACCAGCTATGTGGCTGAATTTGCTTATTAAATCTAGAAGTCTTTTGGTAGAGTTTTTGGGGTAAAAGACCTTTATGTTGAAAACTACAGTACTAAGTAGATTATCATGTCATCTGCAAATGATGATAGTTTAACTTCTTCCTTTCCTATCTTTATTCCTTTTTTTTTCTCTTGTCTAAGTACTCCAGCTAAAGTTTCCAGGACTATGTTGAATAAGAGTGGAGACAGTGGACATCCTTGTCTTGTTCCTGGTTTTAGAGTGAAAGCTTTCAGATTTTTGTCCATTTAGGATGATGTTGGCTGTTGGTTTGTCTTAGGTGGCTTTTATCAGATTGAGATAAACACCACCTATTCCAATTTTTGTAGGGTTTTTATCATGAATGGGTGCTAGACTTTGTCAAAGCTTTTTTTGCATCTATTGAGATGATCATATGGTTTTTGTCCTTGGCTCTGTTAATATGGCATATTATATTTATGGATTTACATATATTGAACCATCCCTGCATCCCTGGGATGAATCCCATTTGATCATGTTGTACAATCTTCTTGATGGTTTACTGTAGTCTATCTGCCAGTATCTTATTGAAAATTTTTGCATCAGTGTTCATTAAGGAGATTGGCCTATAATTTTCTTTCTTAATTGGGTCTTTATCAGTTTTTGATATCAGGGTAATGCTTTCTTCCAGGAATGAGTTTGGAAGTATTGCTTCCCATTCAGTTTCATTAAAGAGTTTGAGAAGTAGTGGTGTTAGATCTTTTCTAAATTTCTTTTTTTGTTTGTATGTTTTTGTTTTTGTTTTTGTTTTTGGTACCAGGGATTGAAGTCATGACCTTGCGCCTGCCAGGCAGGTGCTTATGCCGCTAAGCTAAATCCCTGACCCCTTCTCTAAATTTCTTGTAGAATTCAACAGTGAAACCATCAGGACCTGAGCTTTTCCTTGTTAATAGGTTTTTAAATTACATCTTCAATTTCATTTATTGATATTGGGTGATTTAGGACTCTTATATGTTCTTGATTCAGCTTTGGTAATTCATATGTATCTAAGAATCTCTCATTTCTCTGTATGTTCCATTTTGTTAGAATACAGGTTTTCAAAGTAGGTATAGATCTTCTGGATTTCTGCAGGGTCTGTTGTGACTTCACCTTTTTCATTCCTAATTGGATGGATTTGAGCCTTTCTTTTTTGATAAGGTTGGGTAAGGGTTTGTCAGTTTTATTTAATCTTTCAAAGAACCAGATCTTTGATTCATTCATTGTTTGTATTGTGTTTTTAATCTTCAGTGTGTTAATTTCTGCTCTGATCTTTATAATTTCCTCCCTCATATGAGCTTTTGGTTTAGCCTGCTCTTCTTTTTGTAAAGTTTGAGGTTCGTCATTAAGTTGTTTATATTCTCTTGCTCTGTTTTCCCAATATGAGTATTTACAGCTACAAATTTCCCTCCTAAGGGTGCTTTCATTATGTCCCACAAGTTCCAGTATGTTGTATTGTCATTCAGCTATAAAAACTGTCTTAATTTCTTTTTAATTTCATCTGTGACACATTGGTTGTTCAGTAGAGTGCTATTTAATTTCCATGCTTATGAAGTACTTGTGGTTTCCTTTGGCATGGATTTCCAATTTCATTGCATTGTGGCCTAATAGTATGCATGGGATAATTTCAATTCCTTTGCATTTACTTAAGCATGCTCTATGAGCCAGTATGTGGTCTGCTTTGGAGAATGTCCCATGTGCAGCTGAGAATAATGTATATTCTGATGTTGTAGGGTGGAACACTATAGAATCCACTAGGTCCATTTATTCAAAAGTTTGATTTAGTTCTAATGTTTCCTTATTGATTCTTTTTTGTCTAGTTGATCTTTTTGTGATAGTGGTGTATTGAAGTCTCCCAGAACAATTTATTAGGGCTTATTTATTGTTTCATGTCTGCTAGTAATTGTTTTATATAGTTGGGTACACTGGTATTTGTTGTATATATATTTATGATTGTTATCTCTTCCTCTTGGATTGTTCCCTTTACAGGGATGTAGTGACCTTGTTTATCTCTCTTAATCAGTCTTGGCTTGAAATTCACTTTGTTTGCAAATAAAATAGCTACCCCGTTTTTTTCTGGGTTCCTATCACATGGAGTATTGTTTTTCATCCTTTGACTTTCAGTCTATGAGTTATGGATTAAATGTGTTTCTTGTATGGAGCACATTTATGGATATTGCTTCTTGATCCATTCTGCTAGTCTGTGTATTTTTACTGATGAATTGAGACCATTAACATTGATGGCTATAACTGATATGTACTGAATTATCCTTGCCATGTTATTTTCCTGTTATTGGCTCCTCCCTTTTTTCCATCCAATCATTTGCCTTCCTTGTTCAGTTTCTTCTGTTGGAGTTTATGGAGCAGTAGTCCTTATTATCTCTTTCTAGAATGTCTTTCAGAACATTTTGGAGTGCTGGTTTGTTAGTCATAAATTTCCTTAGATGTTCTTTGTTTTGAAAGTATCTTATTTCTCCATCAATTTTGAAAGATAGTTTTGTGGGGTACCTCAATCTGGGATGAAAGTTGTTTTCCTTTAGACCTTGACGGAGTACTTCACTCCAAGCTCTCCTTGATTTGAGAGTTTGTGCTGGCTAAGAAGTCAGCTGTGATTGTGATGAGCTTTTTTTTTTTATAGGTGATTTGTTTCCTTTCTCTAACAGCTTTTAGAGTTCTATTGTTGTGTTGAATTTCTGGAATCCTGATTATTACATGTAGGGCTATAGATTTTTGTTTTGTTTTGTTTTGTTTTTAAATTTTATTTAAAGAGAAAAAAAATACAGAAAAAAGGGTAGAAACAATACAAAACCCAAAAAACCATAAATCACTAGTTGACAAACCACATACTCCCCGT
>PVJX010014400.1:32610-45054 GCA_004027295.1 Dolichotis patagonum
CAGGACAACAGTAACAGGCAACATTGTATATCTCGTTGTCTTCACAATAGTTGTTCTTCTACTAGGTAGAGCAAAATCAAAGAAATACACATTATAGAACACATCAACACAGTATTGAATAGAGCAACACCATTAATCAGGACAAAGCAAAACGGCGATAAAAATATCTGCCTTCAGAGATAGTAGAAGGAAACTCCCCTGACTTGCTGTACCAAATATGGTCACCTCCAAAGAGATACCCAGATCCCTGGATCCCAATTGTTATGGGAGGGGGGGCTGTGTGGTATGTTTGATTCTAATCCCACGACCCCGTAGGCAGCAGGCTGGTTACTGGTTGGCTCCGCACCCTAAGTTCCAGCATGGCGCGGATCTCAAGAGACGCTCTTGCTTCTGGTTTCCCCGCCCTGGGGTGGCCGCGGCTCCCCACACCACAGTCACTCTCCAGGGCGGCAGGCTGCTTACTGGTTGGCTTGGCGCCCTAAGTTCCAGCATGGCGAGGATCTCAGGAGTTGCTCTTGCTTCTGGTTTTCCTGCCCTGGGGTGGCCGCAGCTCGCCAGACCACAGTCACTCTCCAGGGCGGCAGGCTGCTTACTGGTTGGCTCGGCGCCCTAAGTTCCAGCATAGTGAGGATCTCAGGAGACGCTCTTGCTTCTGGTTTCCCCGCCCTGGGGTGGCCTCGGCTTGCCAGACCACAGTCACTCTCCAGGGCGGCAGGCTGCTTACTCAGGGCTATAGATTTTTGTGATCATTGTTAATTGGCGTTCCGTGTGCCTCCTTTATCTGTATGTCAAATTCTTTTTCCCTACTGGGAAAGTTTTCTGTTGTGGTGTCTGAACATTTGTTAATGTCATTTGTGATATCTCCTGCTTGTTCATTGATTCCAGTTAATCTTACATTATTATTTGTCTCATCTAGCAGCTGCTGGATTAATTTTTCATGGTAACTTGCTGTTTTTGAGAAATCTCTTTTCCTGGTCACTAACTGCAAACCTGTGTTCAATATCGGAGATCCTGTCCTCACATTGTGCTAATATGCTTCAGATGTTTTCAATGGAGTTTTATTCTCCTGGATACCTGCTTGAATCTGCTATATGGATTCCATTTCTTTCCTGTGCTGTGCTTCCATAATTTGCTGAAGCTCATTTTGTTGTTGTTGTTGTTGTTCTGCTCTGACATCACTAAGCATGGTGTGTGTTTTGGTAATCTCTATAGCTATCTGAGAGATTATTTCTGCTTTCATTTTTTTCAGAGCCTCATTTAATTTCTTTTTGGTTTCTACTTCAGAGAGACCTGGTGGTGTCTTTCACATTGTCCCACCTCATTGTCCCCTGGATTTACCAATTGTGAACTGGATATCTGAGGTTGTGTTTTGCCTAAGTGTCTTCTCATTTTATATTTCTCTCTCTCTTTCTTTCTCTCTCTCTCTCTCTCTCTTTTTGTTTAGTTTAATTCCTGGGTGATATGGTGGGTTGCTTTATTGGTGGTATTTAGGACCGTTAGGTGATTAGTTCTCTGAAGTATCTTCCAGGTGTAGCTGGTTTTTGGCTTTTGAGTCTGTTTGAAGATATTTTATCTTCAGTTTGTTGAAGATGAGATGTGTTGCTTGTTTGGCCCAGTCCCTGGTTTTTGGTACTGAGCCACTATATTTTCTGTGACCCTTAATCTCTATCATGGATTATCAGGACCAACAGCTGTTTAGAACAATTATGTCAATTTTGGCTATCATGATATCAATAGCATCAAACACAGTCTAGAAAACAACAAATTGAGCTAACCCTTAATTGGCAATTTTTAACCATACGAACTAGACTTGTGCTTATATAACAAAATGTAAAATCAGATAATTATATGCAATATGTAAGTCCATAATGTGTCAATTTTGCCCTCAGGGTTAAAAGTTAAAATGGATTAAGGAAAAAATAGAGAAGTGGAAGAAGATACAGAGATGGAAGTGAGGTTGAGGACAAAGGGACTTCATGCCAACTAGGGGAAACTGGTACAGAAGACTGAAGGAAAAGAGAGTTGGAAGAGATAAAAGGAAGAACAGAACAGAATCACACCCACAAAGAGGTTAGGAACCACTTTCACACTCATATATAAAACAGTGAAGGAGAAAGAGAAAAGAAAAAAAAGCAAAATAAATAACAACAAAAAACAAAAATGAAAAACAAATAGTCCACTTCCAGGATTCTCTCTGGTTTTGCTAGTAGAAAACCTGTGGAGACAGTCTTGAATTGTGCCAATCTTTGCCATAAAGCCAGCAATTGCTTTATGGCAGAGTAGTGTATAATCTCAGCAGGTCTGCCCTGAGACCAGACTCACTGGGCTCACCACAGTCCAAGCAGTTTTGACAGGTCTGCGCCTAGCTAGGAGCTGCTCGAGGAAGCCCACAGCAGCTGTGGGCTCTGGGCTTATCCCGCCCATCTCCAGAATGGCTCCCAGCTAATTGCTGTCTCCCTGCTGGAGGACTAAGTCCTCTGCATTCACTGCCATCCACTGCAGTCCACCACATCCGCTGCTCCCCCTTACTGCTGTGTCTCTCTGCAGAGACCTCCAGGGTTGCCAGCCATCACCGTCATGGTGACTGTCTGTCCCCAGATTCGAACAGCTCCTGTCACATAATGAGTCCTGTCTCAGGGCAAAGGTGCTGCCAGCTACTGCTTTCTTCTTCATTGAAGTTTTTCTTCTTACTCTCTCTCTGTGAGCTGCAACTCACTTCAGATTCTTCCTGGGTCCAGGGGATCCACTTTCTTCTTCCTCATGATGCTATATTCCAGCATCTGGACAGTGACTTTCAGAGAGGCTGTTATCTGTGCTGCTTACAGCTCCACCATCTTCCCAGAAGTCCTCTGGCTGTTTTTTTCATATTATCTCTTTACTGCATTTCTCTTTCATGTCTTAGTGTCTAAATTAATCCATTCATCCATTTACCTCTATTTGAATTTGTTCAGATTTCAAAAAATTATTCAGTTCTTAATTGGCGTTGTTGCCTTTTGAATCTGTTACTATAGAATTAAGAACTTTAGAAGGTACTGTATTGCCATATTTTTTCACATTTCTTGTGTTTTGATGCACTTTTGTTGTGATGGATAGCTCTCCTATTTTATGTGAGGTACTTCCTAGTGGCCGTCTCCTGACGATGTGTCTTGGAGTATTGGTTTGTTGTGTAGTGTTGTACTATAATCAGCCTATGGATTCTTTGATAAGTGCATTCTGACACAAAATGTGGAATATCAGAACCTGAAGGATCTGCTTTCTCTGTCATTCAAAGAAATGTCATTCAAAGAAATTTTGATGTCTGTTGTTTAATATTACATCGAGCCCTTTAAATAGTAACTTCAGGATAAGTGTGGCCCCACTGTAAGAGCATTAATGCTAAAAGGAGACACAGAGCAAGCAAGAGTGATTAGGAATGTATTTATGTATTCAACAAGCAAGGCATCACTTTTAATGGCCACTGCGGGGCAGTGGTGTTGTGTCAAGGAGCAGAGGAGTGTTAGACCTCTTACATGCTGGGGCTGGTGGGCAGCTTAGACAGGAGCTTCGGAGTAAAGAGCCCACTGGTCAAATTCATCTACACCACCCAGTGAGTGGATCACATTGGCAGGGGTTGCCTGCCTTGAGTGGTTACTGTGCCCCAGGCAGGTGCTCAGGGTTAGCCCTTTCCCCTTGCTCTCCTGCAGTGGGTGACTGCCCCAGTGGAGGAGCATACCTGCACCATTTTGTTGGTGAGATGCTTCAGCACATGCTGCTCTTGCCATATGGTCATTGTTTCCAGAGGCCTGGTGAGAGGAGGTAGAGTCATTTGACTTTCCCAAATTAGTCTTACCCAAGTGGAACTGCATCAGCTGTGTTCTTAATTATACCACTGGGGGTGACTAGGGTGATTATAAGGATGGAAGTTAAATAGGACTTGTCTACTGGGGACCCTGGGAGAGAGATGTGAGAGGGCAAAGAGGACACTGATAGTTGAGAGGAGGTGAACAGTGTTTCCTGTGGGCTGTGAGGTCTGAGATGACTAGAACTGTGGAAGCCAGAATGCTGGTCTGCAGGTGAGATCAAAGTAGGATGCTAAGCTTCCTGCCGAGCCTGGGCAGGATGTTAAATTTCTGTGTAGTCTCAGCGTGTAGCATGAGATACTGAGACTACATGATAGATTATTTCTAATACAAATGAGTGAATCAGAAAGGTGGTATGTTATAGAGGAAAGGGTAGCTTACTAGGGAGGAGTGAGATAAAATAGATTTTTTTTCAGTACTAGGGGCACTGTACTCCTGAGCCACATTGCCAGCCTGATGGGTTGATTGATTGGCAGAGTCTTGCTAAGTTGCCTAGCCTGGCCTTGAGTTTGCATTTCTCTTTCCTTGGCCTCTTGAGCTGCTGGAACTTCAAGAAATAGATGTATAAAGCATCTGATTAGCATTTTTTTAATGTGTAAGGTCATCTCCTAGGAGGGAATGTTAGTAGTGTCCCTCTTTCCAGAACTTATTGGAGGAGTGGGAATCATCCTCGTAGAGGTTAGGCCCACCTAGTCTCACTCTCCGTAATGGTCTCCAGCTTGGCCAACTGGAGCTTAACAGGAAACTCCAGTAAGCTCGTCTTTCAACCATTAGCTAAAACTTCATGAATAAAATCCTCATCAAGCTCATTTTCTCCTAGAGTGAGGAGTGCATAGCAGGTGAAGCATGCAAGTGGACATGCAGTATTTTCCAGGCTGTCTCTCCTCATTCTTCACCCTGCACTAAGTTGGTCTGGCAAAAACTAGCCATCACCAGGGCTTGTAGTAGTGGTCCTCAACATTCTTGTTCATAAAGCTCCTAAGAATATTTCTGTAATTATAGATATTATTGACATTTAGGCTTAAAAAATCATTTAAAACAGTTGCAAAGTGTGTCCAGTGTGTTAAGATATTGATATTTATAAATGAAGCACATATGTCCATAGACTGTATAAATGCTGTAACAGTGTGATATCTGCAGTCATCATTCATGTAATAACTTTTCAATAAAAGTTGAACTTTTTTCCTTTTGTGGTGCTGGGGATCAAACCCAGGACCTTGTACATATAAGACAAAATGCTGTACTGATGACCTGTATCTGTAGGCCCAAACTTAGAAATTTTATGTCATTATTTTCTCTTTTTTCCTCTCAGTATTTCATCCTAGCACAGTATTTTAAGTTTTATTTATTGACCCTCCTATTGCTCATATCTACAAAGACAATAAAATGAATATAGAATAGAATCTAAATTTTGAAAAGTCCAGTGGCTGTGTGCTTCTGTCTTAAATTCTTTAGAGTTGACTTAACATTACTATTAGTGTGATCAACAGTTTTAGTTACTGTTCTTGTTGCTGATATGAAATACTCAACACCCAAAGTTAAAGGGAAGGTTTATTTGACTCACAGTTTGTAGAGGTTTCAGTCCATAGTTGACTGGCTCCAAGGCAGGGTGGCATGGCAGAGGGGCATGACAGCAGAAGAGAGCAAAAGCACGGAAGAGACATGACAAGCTTTTTCTGTCTCTTGTATCTAGACTACTGGGGATTAGGGCAGTGCCAAACCACTCAGTGGACTGATTTAGTAATTACCCTTAATCCTAGTACCCTTAATCTTAGCATTGCACCATGACACAATCACACACTCTAGATTCAGCCCCTCTGAAAAAGCCCCATCTATGACTGCATGAGGCTTTAGGGGGACATCTAGACACAGGCCTTAACAAGTTCAAACAAGAGAGAGATCACAGAATCAAGAATCAGTTCTAATCATAAAGCTGCATTTGTTTCTTGGTGACATGGTTGGAACATGTTTTGTTAATAGGTTTCATTGGTGAACATTATTGATTGCTGAAAAGAAATAGGGTTTCATGTAAATTATGTTCCTATTAGGTTATTTATTTACCTGGGTGTTTTTTGAGACATCATGCTATTCAGGCTGGCCTTGAACTCACTTTGTAGCCCAGGCTGGCCTCAACATCAAAGCAATCTTCCTGTCTCAGCCTCCTGAATGCTGGAATTACTGGCATTTGCCTCTATGCTTGGATAGGTCAACATTTTTTACATAAAAAATAGAAAAGATGAAAAGTATTGTTACAGCAGTGTTCCTTAAACTTTTGAACTCTCAAGGGTTAGGCCAAAAATTACATGATGATTCTTCAGCCATAGTCTCTTAATGGCATTAGGGTCACTTCCATTATTTTGAATTTAAATAAGTAAAAGCATCTTGTCTCCCTAAGGATTTAATATTATTGCATTAGAAACTTTTGACTTTCTTAATAAAGATGAATATTTCTGATTACCTCTGTTTGTATCCCTGGAGGTTTTATCAGAGTGTGATTGTGCATTACAATTCAGGACAGGTGAGCTGTAGGCCCTTGGGTGGAGTGGCAGAGGGACTGAAGGAGGGCAGAGCCTGCCCAACCCAAGCAGGTAGTTTTAGGCTAGCAAATGAAGGTACACTGAGGGTCTCGAAGTACATTCCCTTCCCACTGTCTGTGTCCAGTAATCCACAGATTCTGTATACCTCCAGGGGCTGAACCCACAGTCTGAAAGCTACTGTTGTGGTAGAAAGCAAAACATAAAACATTTTTTGTCATAAAGGCCAGTAACCTTGGTTGTGTCAAACCCTTGTTTACAATATTTCTATTGATGAGTTATTAATTTTAACTTTACCAGTTATATTAAATAATGAGTATTTAACAGGAAAAAATCACAAAAATAAAGCATTGCATTTTTATTTATTCAGTGTTTATAAAAAGACATCAAAGTTTGCAATGTTGACTGACTTTTAGTGTACGAAGTCTGAAAAGACCAACAGAAATAAATCCCTATATCAGCTACAATGAAAATACCAATAGCACTGTACAAAAAAAATAATCGTTACTTCAGTTATCACACCTATGTCTTCACACAAGATGACAATGTGTTCCATACACATATATCACTAATGCTGACAGTGTATGTGTTTTGCTTCCTGGCCTTTTTGTAGGATATACTTGATATCTTGCTGCTCTGGCTGTTTTATCAGGAGATTCTTATTGTGTTATACAGTGTGTAGTTAACAGGAACATAAAATATCAACAAAATAAAGTATTCTCAACATGTATTGCACATTTAAAATAACATTTTCACATCAGCTGTGTACTTGCATATAAACAATAACATCAGAAATTCTTACATGAACTACAACGAAAATATAGTACTGTACAAAAAATCTTCAGTTATCGCACCTAAATAAAATGTCAGTAAAAATATCAAATATGTAATGAGTGCTTAAAATATAAACATTTTCATATCAGCTGTGTCCTTGCTAACAAAACCAAGGTTGACATCAGACATAAATTCATATATGAACTACAAAGAAAATGCCAATAGCACTCTACAAAGACAATCTTTACTTTATCACACCTGAATATTAAGAAAATTAAGATGTCAGTAAAGTATCAAATGTGTAGTGAGTACTTAGAATAGACATCAGCATTTTCACATCAGCTGTGTACTTCCTTGCAAAACCTAAGAGATAACATAAAAAATAAAAATCTCTATGAGTTACAATGTAAACACAAATGTCTACAGCAGAAATAATCTTTGCTTCAATCTTTGCTGTCACACCAAAGGCAGTCTTCACGCATGACAACTATGTGTTCCATGGGCACATCTTGCTTAACTAATACCACAGCTTTCTTTTCCTGTGTGGCAGGCTACTCCTGCTTGTCACCTCTCTTTGTCAGGAGCTTTCTACTGTCTTGTACAATGTGCACTTATCAGAGAATAAGATATCAAAATAAAATATCAGATGTGTGATGAGTGCTTAGAGTAGACATAGCATTTTCACATCAGCTGTTTACTTGCTTAAAAAACCTAAGTGATAACATCAGAAATTAAAACCTATGTGAACTACAATGAAAATACTAATAGAACTCTACAACAAAAAATAATCTTTGCTTCAATTCTCTCACCCAAGGCAATCTTCACACATGAAAATTGTATGTTTCATACACAAGTATTGCTTACACTGATAGTGCGTATGTTTTCCTGTCCTTTCTTGTAGGGCACAGTTGGCATCTTTTTTGATTTCCTGTTGTAGTAGGTCTTTGGGATCCTGCTGCCTGTTCACCTGTCAGCTTGTCAATGTAGTCCATGATTTTTTTTTTTTTTGGCATAGTTACCTAGGCAGAAACATTTTGTTTTTCCTGTGCTATAAATTATCTCATATAAATTCCAGTCCCAGTCCTCTAAGAAAATTTCTCTATAGTATTTTGCACTTGTTATTTTCTTTGTAAACTATTAAACTATCCATACATGTTTAGGATCAAATAAAACACAAATGTTGGCCATCGCTTTGTGTTTTGAGTGACATCATAGTTGCAGCATAACTCATTAATAGCATCTACTCCACCTTTGGTTTTCTTGTAGAAAGTTTCCATCTCAGGCTTTCACTTTGTCAAGGTTTTCTTATTAGTGTTTTCTATGTGCAGTGTTGACATCAGCAATATCGGTTTGTTTTGCTTTCCCTTGTATGAGGCCAGTGTAAATCTTTGTCACATCCAAAGACTGTACTATACAGTTCTGTTTTGAAATTGCAACATTTCATTTGGAATTTCTGCCTGGTTCCTGCATACAACTACTGCACTAATAAACTTGTGTTCTGATAGAAATATAACATCAATAGAAAACTGGTAAACCAATTGTCAAATGTCACATTCCTATTAGTTTGGGATATAGGAGGAACAAATCTGTTCACATCATTTAGTTTATTAGTATACAAATAAGAAACTGATGGCTGAGTTTCAGGATAAATATCTAAATTGAAAGCTTAATAAGTCTTTGTATCTACAAGGACATAAATTTTATGCCATATTTTGACCCATCACTCCTCCATTAAGTCTTTTACATTCTTGTGATCACCATGGGAAATCCCTGCTAAAAATAGTAAACCTATAATGCTTTCAGTTCAGCTAGTAAGGTATAATAATAAATACATTTTTAATATAGCTATTGGTTCATACAGAATATTTTACTTGCATTTCAGCCTCTTTTTTTTGTATATTTCACAGCACATCATGTAGCATTTCATCTGTTACAATTTCTAGCTTTGAATAGTGGTGCTAACATTCTGTCCGATATATTTCACCCCTGAAACCCTGTCTGTATTTTGAACTTAGTTCTAACATTGCATCACTTCATTTGGTTATATGACAATTTTTCAATATTTTGACTAATCAAATATGTACTTATATTGCTGTTTTCTTCATCATCTGAATTAAGGAGGTCTGAATTCCATGTGTCTGTATCAGTCAATTCTTGCTCCATTTCACTGTCCTAGGAACTTTGGCTCACATGGCCAATGTCAAAGTCATCTTCATCTTCATCATCATCATCATGATATAGTCACACCACTCTTGTTTTGAAGACACATATTTTACCATAATAGATCGTCATCATCATCCATGAATGAGCCATCTGATTGACTTTTGACCTCTTCCAAAACTTGCAGATCTGGTTTTTCATGTGCCATTGTACTGTATTGGGTTACTTCTACCAGAAAAGTCAAAAGAAAACTTAAAAAAAAAAATCTTAGAGTAGTGTGGGTATATAATACCCTCGTGATGCTCAGGTAAACACATACAAAGCCTTTTAGAAGGAGATCAGGTAAGTGTAAATCCTAATTTGTCACTTGCACATGCACACACACCTTTCCTTTTGTCACATCAAGTGTTTGTTGTGCTCTCCAGCCACAGCTCCTGAGGCACACAGCCAGCTACTATTATAGTAAAGTGAAAATTTTAAATTTACAGTAGGAAAGTAAGGGATGTGTTTGTGGAACCTAGTGTTATGTTCTTCCTAAAAGAGGAACTGAAAGATGTGAGCCCAAGGCCTGGCTGAGCCAGACCCCACCTCTGCCACCTCGGGGACTGTGAAGAGGCTTCAGCCTGCTTGATGTCACAGAGCCACCTGGCTGCTGCGGCTGCACCCATCCTGGTGGTCTTCCTGGCCCCAAGGTGCTGCTCTCAGCTGACTGAAATGAGAATTTAAGTCTGATGCCAATGTAGGCCTGGTGTTCATTGTCTAAATAAACTCAGCATCGTAAGATGAAAACGCCAGTGTCAGTTTTAAAGATCAGATGACACTTTGGGGATATTTTGCTAACTTTAAAAAGTGCCTCAGCTACATCTGTTCACCCTACAAGAGTGCTAGGATGTCCTTGGGAAAGTGTTTCTGTCCGGGGAGCAGTAGTATCCTACCCTACAGTAATGCTCTGTCATATAAGGTAGCAGAGTACTTTGGGGGTCTCAAAGCCCTGTTTCTTTAATCGAAAAAAAAAATCAAAAATTATATTTTTTCTTATTTAATATACTTAATTATTTGCCTGTTACTTTTCCTTCGTGGTATATTACATAAGCCAGATTTTGTGAGTTTTACCATTTCTGGTGTTGCCTTTCCTCTGTTTTAGGATTTAAGAAAACGGAAGGTTAAGGCCTTGGGTTAGCAATGATTGTTTCTGTGGGGAGTGATTTGGGGTTTTACAGCAACCCAGGACATTCTTCTGACTGTCTTGTAGATTAAAATATAGGTGTTCATTTGTTTGGTTCTTGTAAATTTAATGACATAAAAGTACATGCGTATTCGGTTTTTAGGTTCCTTCCCACCCCCTACACAAGAAAGGGAGTATGTGGAAGAAAAAACTATTCCTGCAGTGTATACATTGACCATTTTTCATTTACCTTGGTCAGCCCTGAAGTGGTAAAACTCTCTATATCCTAGCCAACACTATTTTTTGAATAGTAGTCATCAAAAATAAATGAAACGAAATTTCTTTCACCTAAAGCCTGAAGCTGAAGCAATATCTCACTGTAGTTTTACATTTCCCTCATGGTGAATGATGTTGAACTTCTGTTATGTGCTTATTAGCCATTGGGAGAAATGTCTGCTCAAATCCTTTTGCCCAGTTTTTAGTTGGGTTACTTTTTTGTTTTTGAGTTTTAGAAGTTATTTGTGTATTCTGGATATGAATCCTGTCTCAGATGTGATGGGCAGATTTAGAGATAGTTCCTGCCAGTCTGAGGGTTGCCTTTTTAGTTTATAATGTATTGATAACAGTGTCTTTTGAACAAAAGTTTTAAAATTTACTGTTCAGTTTACTTTTTCTTTTGTACTTTGATATCCAAGAAATTGTGCCAAATCCAATGTCACAAAGCTTTTCATGAATGCATTCTTCTAATAGTTGTATAGTTTTACCCTTTGTATGTGGTATTTAAATCTGGGTTCAGCTCCATCCTTCTGCATGTGAATAGCCAGGTTTTCACAGCAGCATTTATTTAAAAAAAAACAAACTATTCTTTAACATTCCGTGATTTTAATGAAAAGAATTGACCTCCTTAAAAAATCATTTGATCACATACGTGATGGTTTATTTCTGAGCTCTCCATCCCATCCTATCCTATGGTCTCTATGTGTCTATCTCTAATCCACTGCATGATTTTCATTAATACAGCTTTGTAATAAGTCTTGGAATCATGAAGTATGAGTTCTCCAACTGTGTTGTTTTTCCAGATAGTTTTGGTTATTCAGGGTGCCTCGAGATTCCATATGAATTTCAGAATTTATTACCTTATTTATGTAAAATGGTCATTGAAGTTTTGATAGGGACTGCATTGAATCTGTAGATTACTTTGGGTACAACTGACATCTTAACAATATCAAGTCTACTAATCTGTGAACATGGGATGTTCTATCTATGTTGTCTTTAACTTCTGTTAGCGTTTTGTCATTTTAAGTATACAAAATTTTTCCTCCGTGGTTAACTTTATTTGTAAGTGTTCTTTTTGACACGGCTTGGTAGCTTTTAGTAAGTTGGTTTTGCTCTCTGTACCATATCTAGCATCATACATAGTAGCATCATCAATTGCTAATGGAATTGAAAAATATGAGACTGAGAGTTAGCACCTGAACAGATCTGTAAAACATGGCACAGCATAGAAAAATGGAAAAAAATATACTTCACAGTGCCATTACATACATTTAAAACACAAAGTGTTACACTTTTCACAAGGACACACAAATAATCCAGGGATTTCTGCATTGTGTTCTGTAGAATAGAGGTATCTGGTGATATGTTTTGTTTGTTTGTTTGTTTTTGAGACAGGATCTCACTATGTAGTGCAGACTGGCCTTGAACTTGCTTATGTAGCCCAGATTGGCCTCAAACTCATGGCGATTCTCCTGCCTCAGCCTTCTGAGTACCGGGATTACAGGTGTGTGCCACCACACCAGACCTGGGTGAGGTGTTTCTAAGCATCATTTTAAATGACTTGATTCTCGTTAGTGTCATCTTCAAGGCTATTGCAAAACATGTATCAAAAATTAACTCTAATTTCTATAACATAGAAAAAAGGGCACCTTCTGTTCCAGGCCTGGGTCTGTAAAATTTACCTGATTTTATATAT
>PVJX010014401.1:0-44945 GCA_004027295.1 Dolichotis patagonum
TGTTTTGTTTGACTGTATCATACTTGATGATATGAATAGCAGTTTTGAAGAAAACAAAACATTATGACAGCTATTGTTGATTTAATATCATCCTTCTTAGAAGTCCTACCATGCTTTTTTTTGTTCTACTACCATTGGTTCTATCTATCACATTGTGTCTTATTGGAATTTGAATATGTGTGATAGCTCAAACAAATTTCTTTTCTTTTTTATCAAAAATGAGATATTACAGTACCCATTGAACATTTTCTGTTATTTGGTTCAGAAAGCCCTGTAATTCTTTCACTCTATGCATGGCTTTATACTATTGTGTTATGCTTGATATTGTATTTGAAACTATGCTCAACTATAGCAGAGTAACAGATATGGTGTTAGATACTGTTGATGCCCAGTTGACTTAATGTAAAGTACTGTGTTGCCTATGTTGTCCTGTTCTGATCTGCTCTGTACTGCCCCCTTTTGTTTTATTCTCTTTCAAATTAAAAAAAAAATGACTTAATTTATTATAATGTTAACCCGCTGATAAAACCATCACAAACTGAAAATTTCAGGAGCCAAAATGCATTTAATACACTTTAACCTACCAAACATAGCTCATCCTTGCCTTCCTGAAACATATTCAGAACATTTACATTAGCCTACAGCAGAAGGGCACAAACATTAAACACAAGTTCTAGTTTATAACATGGCATTAAATATCATATTCAATTTATAGAAAAAATGATGGACTCCAAAACCACAAATCCTAGTATCTTAAAAAATGTTGGCAACACAACATATTTCAGGTAGTTAACTCTGTAATTGTGTAGCTGATTATAGCTGGTGCCCAGCATTAGGAGGGAATGTTTTCCCAGAGTGCTAGCCCTCAAAAAGATTAAAAATCAAATATAATTTGTACTAAATATGTGCCCCTTTTGCACTACTATACAAAGCAATCAAACTAACATAAATTGGACCATTTTAAATCGAGGACTCTCTATACATAAATTAGTGAGAAATAAATTCCAAAGTCTTATACAATATTATATATTGTATAGAATATTGTATAGAATATAGTGTAAACTAAACATGTTGCCGATAGAAAAACACAAAGAAGCATTGAGGATAATGGAATTACTGAAACAGAATACTGAGTACCAGTGAACAGGCTACTCTATAGAATAACTTACTTGCTCACACAGTGAATTAAATAGTGCCCCCCAAGTTCAAGTTTACCAGAACCACAGAATCTGAACTTATTCCTAAAATAAGGTCTTCACAGATCTTAGACATTATTAGTTAAGAATACCAAGATGAAATCATCCTGGATTTCAAGTTGGCCATAAATCCAATGACTGACATTCTCATCAGAAAAGGAAAGAACCAGGGATAGTGGCACACATCTGTAACCCCAGCACTCTGGAAAACAGAGGCAGAAAGACGACAAGTTTGAGTCCAGTATGAGTAACTTAGCTCAAAAATTAAAAGTAAAAAGAGGCCTGGAATATAATTTAGTGTGCCATGGGTTCAATCCTTAGTGCCACAACCAAAAAAGAAAAAAAAATAGAAGCAAAACACACTTAAATACACAAAGATACAAAGATTATGTGAAATGAAGACAGAGACTAGAAGAATTCTGTTGCCTCAAACTGAAGAACTCACAGAATCACTAAGGTTAGAATAGTTCCATCCTAGACACTTTGAAGGTAGAATAGACCACATGGTTTCTTGATTTCAGACTTCAGGGGCCTAGATCTGTAAAACAATAAATCTCTGTTGTTTTTATCACATGTAGTTTGTGACATATCTTGATGGCAGCCCATAAAGTAATGCAGGTAACATCATGCTAGAAACTAAACTACGTCTCTCATAATTTCCACTCAAATGACAGTTGAAATATTAAAACATGGGATGTGGCAATGTCATCTAGGAAAAATGAATGTGAAATATTACTACCAAGTCTCTCCATCCCAAGGAATGATGTTCAAACTATAAGCCTCTGGATAATTGGGCAGGGGGAATAGTTTTTCTCTCCCATGTACATATAAGTATATACAGCTGTATATATCCATATTTGTGTTTACTATACCCATAAGTAATACAAATTTTATTTCTCAGAAAGGATTAATTCCAAAGCAACATACACTTAAGTGTCACATTTCCAATTCCTGTAAAAGCAGACTCTCAGGAAAAGAAGAGCCTTCAGAAAGCTTGCCAGGAAGAGCTTCTGGGATTCTGTCAAGCAAAGTGAAGGATGCAAAACTGGAAAAGAGGGAAGTTGGGTTGTCACGTGGTCACAATCTAACTTCAATAAGCAACATCATCTGGCAGGAAAATTGGAGACTAACATAGTCCTTCAAAATTTCCCCATGCTTTCTGTGAATATGGTTTGCACTAAGGAGGTGGGTGTACCTTGAGCATAAAACCTTCAAATTTGGTCATTCTCAGAAGGCAGAAGCTGGAGAATAAGGCCTTCAGTCTTAAAGGGAGATCATGGTGGCAGTACAGTGAACAGAAAGTTATCGAGGAAAGGAAGAGTCAATGTCTAAATTGAAGCAGATCAAAAATTATTCTGTATCAGTTAAATCACAGATTTCTAACTTTTAAGAATATTAATGGTAAAGATTATATGTAAAACCATTTAATTTACTATCTAATATATAGTACTTGTTATGTAGTATATAGTACTCTATATATGCCTATTATTAGGTGTATATTACCTAAGATTTAATAAAATCATTCGTCACTACTGATGAATTTTTCAAACAGAATTCATGCTTCATGTTTGCATAACAAATGAGTGTTTGAATACCTCTTGTGGTGATTTAAGATTCAGTGCAGAATGGAGGAAAACAAAGCATTTAGGAAACCTGAGAGCAACTTCTTGTTCTCTTTACTGCTTTTATTTTTAGTTTCTTAATTTGCTACCTTCTCAGGATCATAAGTTGTAAAATGGAACTTTGAAATATATGATTTCTGGAGGACATTTGAACAGTATTATTCAAGACTTAAGGATTTATGTACTCCATAAACATGAGAATTCATAAACTGCTAAGGTCTGTGCTGATCTTTCTTATAGTGAGCTGGAAGCACACGCCAATTTGAACAACAGAACCCACATTTTATTACATAGGAGAAACTATGTAGCTTGGACATGTAACTATGTAGCTTACTTTTTTTCTCATTGTTGGAACAAAATACCCAACATCCAAAATTAAAAAAGGAAAGGTTTACATATCTCACCATTTGTGGAGGCTTCAATCTGTAATAATTGGCCCCAAAGCAGGGTGGCATGACTGAGGGCAAACAGTTCTAGACAGCAGAAGGCAGCAAGAGCAACAAGAGCAGAAAGGGCGAGAACAAGCCTCTTTTCCTCCTTTATACTATAAGCAGGCTACATACCCTAAGGCAGGGATAGCACACATCATCTCCATGCCCTACTATTACACAGTCTGAGGCTGTTTACAAAGTGAGGACCTTGGTCTCCTGATGGGTTATTTAGTTAAACTTGTGAACTTTAAATTTGACACACTGAATCAACCACTACAATTCCCCAGAGCATAAACAGCTGCCCAAAGGGCATGTCTTCTACCCCCTAGAATTTAGAGCTGCTGAGTCACCACTCAAGCCTCTAAAGTCCCCAGGTTGACACAATGTATCAACCTTTACAGAATGACTTTAATTTTAATCCTTTTTCCCCACTAGTGGTCATATGACCTTCACAGTTGATATAATCTCTCTCTCTGCCTCAGTTTCCTCATAGAGAGAATGAGAATAATGTTAGCATTGACCTCATTGGGTTATCAAAAGTCATAATAGGCTAATTTATGTATAGCAGTACAGTACCTGGCACATTGTAAGCACCCTGCAAATGTTAGTTTTGTTAAAACAGTATAATCCTCTTAATAATTGCTCCATTCACAACAGTCTAGAGAATAAGAGTTTGACTCTTTCTGCTTGTTAGTTTGACATGTGTATTTATAAAATTATCATTTTTATAACAATTTGTTTTGATCTCCTACCTATGGAGTTAAAAATTAGATAGGAAAAGAACAAAGCCATTTTAAGACTGTAAAAAATACAAGAATTTCTGTCCAGTTGCTAAGGAGGAAGACACCAATGCCTTTTTAGCTATTAATGCAAATTCACCACATGAAGTAATGGTCTCTCCCATCTCAATATAATATTCATTAAAATGTTTTAATAAGATATGGAAAATTGAGAAGAAGTCTCTCTATAGAAAGTTAAATTTAGAGTGGACTTAAGGAGGATTCTATTTAAGTCATTGTTGGCTTTTTCATTAGCAAGGTCCTTTGCCTGAAAATGGGATCCCTCTGTGTTAATAGCCTGTTTGTTCCTGCTGTTTGTCTCCTGCCCCAAATTCCTTTTTCCATATGCAAATTCACAATATGCCATAAAGATGACGACTCTATCTCCACTGAGTTCTCCTCCACCACCAAAGAAAGCACAAAAAAGAATGCTAGAACAGAAGTAAATGAAGAAATTACATACTTTATTTTTGTAAAGAATTTTAGGATATTCCACTACGCGTACCGTGTGTGTTTTTATCTGACACAGTTTAAAATTCTAATGGTGGGACAGGGCTATAATTCTCAGAGAAGTAAATGTGCTTTCATTATATTATTACTGTCTGCATAATGAAATTCATTTGTAATGGTAGCAAAGTTAAAATCAAAGTACTGGAAGCACTGGGACAATGGGTAGTGTTTGAGGTTTCTTTATTTTTTAATTTGAAAACTGTGCCAGTTTATTCCCTTTACTTGAGCATTTCCCTGATACCAACTCTAAAATACCCCTTACATATGCACACCTTAGAGGATCACTCAAAAGTTGATTTTGCCAGTAAGTAGCCTGATGACATTAGCAAGACACTGCCTTTCTGTGACTACAGCTATAAAAACAAGCTGGTAGAAATGAAAACTAAATATTCATTGCACTACCCCTTGAATCTTTTGTTCTAATGTTCTAAGGTTCTTATACAGCTTCATTTGATTTGTGCAACTTAAGAGGTACTGTAGTTTCCCCATCATGCATTCTCCTTTTTAGTTCACTCTGTACACACCATGCACACCCCTGTGTTACAAGGAAGTAACTTCAACATATTAGATGTGCCAAGTTCCTGTCTCAGGTTGCTGATGAATGGAGTCAAGGACAAAGGAGGTTAAGAGTAGGAAAAGTTTTATTTAGCAAAAACCCCTGAGAGGCAAGATGCCACTGAGACTCCTTGATTACAGGGCTTTTATATAGTAAAATCACACCAGAGATTACCTTGAGTCAAACTATAATCAACCTATAAGATCTCAAGTACAAGTATTTAGCTAATATTGCTTTAGTAGAAGACCAAAGTGTGTAGAAAGAGTACATAGCATGGAAAAAAAGAAAGACTTTTCTGGAAGGTGTAGAAATGAGGGTTAGAATGTTCTGGTCATCGAGATACGTGTTCAATATGTCATTTCCGTGTTTGTTGTATTGCATAGGCTTCCTGGGCCAATGGTATAGTTACAGCGGAGCTTTGAGCTGTTGTTATCTTTGGAGAGGCTTGCAGGCCCAGGTAACTTCTCCATCTTGGGTCTAGTTTCTCACAACTCAGGCCTCAAACATAGGCCTGGTTTGTCTTCTCTCTGTTCTGACTCTATCTTTGGCCTTGTTCCTTTCTGTCTGTAAATCTCTACCTAACTTAGCTACCTGTAATACTTGAACCAAGCTTCTATAGACAATTGATTCAATGATATTAATTCCATATTTGTAATAAGAGTGAACTTTATCTTATAAAAGTATAAAAAGCAGAACAGTAGTGATCGAGCATAGATTAGAAAAACATAAATTAAATGGAACCCAAGCTATACTTAACACATACAATCTTCTTAATTCTTGTAACTTATTCATAAATATTATTGCCTCTCCTGTGGGTATTTATCATGTCATGTTTGGTTTCTGTTACCTAATGATGTGTGGAATTTACTATTTAAAGTATAACATTTCCCAAATGATATACTTTGTAATATGTGAATTCCTTGAAGATATCTTCCCCATTCGAACTATTTTATATTTTCAACAGATAACCTCAATACATATATGAAAATTAAGTGATGAAAACTATGTATCCTAAGGTATATTATTATTTTTCTTCATTATAGAGAAATCTAACTCATAAAATCATCAATTCTTCAATTGCAATAATCTCCTAAATTCAGTACTTACATATCTATACAAAAATAGGTTAAACTATCAGAGAGATGTAAGATTGTATTGTCATTAATAGTTTAAGATTCAAAGTTAACATAATATACAAGAAAGTTATGCTTTATAAATGAGTAAATGCATCTTTACAGTTCAAAAATTTTTGTAGAAAGTTCATATTTGGTAAACAACATTTTAAAAAGTCTTTCTCTGCTGTAATTGTGATTTCCTTAATACTTCCTTCATGTCCACCTTCGTATGAGTCAACTTCTGATTAGTTTTCAAAACAGATAAGTAAAGGCAATGTTTCTTAAAGAAAAGCATTTCAGAGGGAGACCAAGATGGTGAGACAGCAGGAAAGAAAGAGCCTCTTGGAAAGTTGCCATCCAGACTCTGGAATACAGCACTGTGAGGAAGATAAGAAGGTGGGAATCGGGTTCCCTGGACCCGGGAAGAATTTGAAACACAGAGAGAGCCCACGGAGAGAGTGAAGCGAGAAACTTCAATGAACAAGAAAGAGGTAGCTGGTGGCACCTTCTCCTTGAGGCACCTTCTCCTTGAGCTGCCCCTCTCAGGCAGTGAGAGGGGAAGTTCAAACCTGTGGACACATGATGAGGGCTGATAATCCCAGATTCTTCTGTGGAGAGATGCATTAGTGGAGGTGAGTAGCAGATGTGAAAGACTGTACTAGCTGGTGGTGGGTGCAGAGGACTCAGGCCTCCCACAGGCCTAGAGCCATCTTGGAGAAGGGCCAGCTGAGATCAGAACTCAGAACTGCTTCTAGCTCCAGCTAGTGGTTCCCACTGGTGGCTTGCTGGGCTAAATCTCCATGGATTGGGCCTCTGTCTCCACAGGTTTCTACCAGTGAAAGTAGAGACCAAACTGGAGATGGGCTTTTCTCTTTTGTGTTTGTTGTTATTGTAGTGGGTGTGTGTTTATTTTTTGCCCTTTTTCTCCTTCATTGCATGACAGTGTTTTTATATGAGTGTGAATATGATTTCTAGTCTCGTTGTGAGTGTAATTATGTTGTGTTCTTTTTATCTCTTCCTTTTCTTTTTCTCTCCAGTCTTCTGCACCAGTTTTCCAAAGTTAGGATGATCCACTTTTGTCCTCCAATTGTACTTCTAATGTCTTACTCTTCTTTCACTTCTCTATTTTCTCCTTAACCTGTTTTAAACTTTAACCCCTGAGGGCAAAACTGACATATGAAGGACTTGTATACTGCATATAATTTTCTAGTTTGTTCTAGATTGTTGTACAACCACAAATTTAGTACATATGGTTAAAAGTGGTGAATTAATAGTTTGTCATTTTCGAGTCTTTATTTGATGCTATTGGTGTCATTATGACTAATAGTAATATAATTGTTCTAAACTGCTGTTTGTCTTGGTATTCTATAACTGAGATTGACTAAGGGTCATAGAGAATACAATGGTACAGTGCAAGAAAACCAGGGACTGGACCAAACAAACAGTAACTTCTCATCTCTAACAAATTGAAGAGTCCAACCCACTCAAAACCAAAAACCAGCTATGGCTGGAAGATGCCTCAGATAAGTATTCATTACATAAGGGTACAAAATATTAGCAATAAAGCAATCTTCCATAGGCAAATTACAAGCACCACCCTAGAAATTCAACTAAAAAATGAAAAGAAAATGAGAAGGTGCTTAAACAAAATGAAACCCTAGACATGCAGTTCATGAAAGGCAAACTCAGGGGGAAATAAAGTGAGACAATCCAAAAGCCTCCCACCTAGCCTCTCTGAAGTAATATGAACAATGCAATTAAGTGAGGCTCTAGAAAAATTCAAATCAAAAATAATCTCTTGGATAACTGCACAGATGGTCTTCAAAATTAAGACCATGTTTAGTGACACTAGAGCAGACACAGACAAATAAAAAGATGAGCTCAAGATTATGGAACCCATGAGTGATCAAGATAGGAAAGAAATAGAATCCATAAGGAAGATTCAAGCAGATATCCAGAAAAATAAAAATTCCATTTAAAATATTTGTAGCAGATTAAGCCAATGTGAGGACAGGGTCTCAGATAAAGAAGATAGGCTTGCAGTTACTGATCAGGAAATGAAGATTTCTCAAAAATAGCAAAGTATCTTGAGAAATCAACTAAGCACCTGCTAGATGAGATAAAGAATAACTTAAGATGACTTTCAATCAATGAAAAAGCAGGAGATAGCACAAATGATATAAAAAGTATTTGCAGACATCATAGGTGAAAGCTTCCTTAATAGAGAAAAAAATTTAAAATGCAGATAAGGGAATTATATAGAACTCCAATTAACCACCATCAAACAAAATCTACAGCCAGACATAACATAGTCAAGATTCCTGAAATTTAACCTAAGTATAGGATCTTGAAAGCTGTTAGGGAAAAGAAACAAATCACTAATAAAGGACAGCTCATCAGAATCACAGCTGATCTCATAGTAAAAACTCTCAAGACACCAAGAGCTTGGAGTAAAATATTTTTATTTCAAAGGAAAACAACCTTGAATCCAGATTGATGTACCCTGAAAAACTATCTTTCAATACTTATGGAGAAATAAGATACTGCCACAAGAAAGAATATCTTTGGAAGTTTATAACCAGCAAACCAGTACTCCAAAATGTTTTGAAGGACATTCTAGAAAGAGATAGCAAAGACTACAGCTCCTGAACTCCAACAGAAGGAACAAATCAGGCAACACAAAGAATTAAAGAGAGAAGGAAAAAAAAGAGGAGATGCCAACAACAGCAAAAGAACATGACAAGATTAAGCTAATACATATCGGTTATAACCAACAATGTTAATGGTTTCAATGCAACAATTAAAAGGCATAGACTGGCAGAATGAAACAAGAAGCAAGATCCACCAGTATACTGCATACAGGAAACACATATAATTCGAAAAGAAATCAATAGACTGAAAGTCAAAAGATGAAAAAAATACTATGTGACAGGACACCAGAAAAAAGCAGGGGTAGCTATTCTATTTTCAACAAGGTGAGTTTCAAACCAAGACTGATTTAGAGAGATAACTACATCCTTGCAAAAAGAACAATCCAAAAGGAAAAGTTAACAATCATAAATATAAGTGCAACAAATACCAGTGCAGCCAAGTATATAAAACAAATACTAATGGTCATAAAATATCTAATAAACACTAATACAATTTTGTTGGGGGATCTCAATACACCACTGTCACAAAAAGACCAAAAAGCTTACACAAAAAATCAACAATGAAATATTGAAACTGAACCATACTTTTGAACAAATGGGCTAAGTAGATGTCTACAGAGTGTTCTATCCCACATCACCAGAATACACATTGGTCTCAGATTCACATGGGATGTTCTTCAAAGCTGACTACATACTAGCTCATGGAACATGCAAAGGTAAATACAAGGAATTGAATTTATCCCATGCATATTATCAGACCATCTGCAATGAAATTGAAAATTTGTGGCAAAAGAAACCACAAGAACTTCATAAACACATGGGTAACCACTCTGGAAATCAGCATGGAAATTCCTCAAAAAACTAGAATTAGGGGTCCCATTCAACCCAGCTATTATACTTCTGGGTATTTTTCCAGAAGAAATACAAACATAATACCAAAGCTATATATGTGCACCCATGTTTATAGCAGCATGATTCATAGTACCTAAATCTTGGAAATAACTCAAATGCCCATCAACTGAGGAATGGATAAAAAGATGTGGCATCTGTATGCAATGGAGTACTGCTCAACCATAAAGAAAGATTAACTTGACACTTTTATAGTTAAATGGATGCAACTGGAGACCATATTCATATGTAAAATAAATTGGACTTACATGTGTAAACATTGTATTGTCTCCCTAGTGTGAGAAGCTGAAAGAAATAATATATGTATTTCTTAAATAATATACGTATATTAACACATATTAATGTACTATATGGTAATATATATTATATATATACTTAAGATAATTATGCTCCTAATTTCCCTTACATCATTGAGAAAAATTTTGTGCTAAAATTTTTTGGACAATTAAAAGCAGATATCTTGTATTCTAAGTAACTAATTTAAAGATAACCATATCAATTGTATTAACCATAACTACGTTCTAATTATCTTGTTTTGAAATGCTTTATTTTTTTCTTTAAAATAAAATTTTAAAAATATTATGAACACTTAACAGTTTCCTATTGGAGGAACTATTTATAATTTATTTTTAATTTAATTCTGTTAGAATATAAACTATTAAACAATGTCTATATAATTTTTACTTAATAGTGATAAAACTCCTCATTATATACTGTCACATTATATTCATGGTCACTGTGGCCATCTTATAGAAGAGTCAGTCTTCTCTCTTCCATCATTCACCAGCATTCCATGAGCATGCCTCCTGTGTTAGGTCCTTTGCCACTTTGCCTTGGAGCCAGCTATGGACTGAAATGTTTACAAACTGTGAACCAAAATAAACCTTTTCTCCTTAAAGTAATGAGTGTTGGGTATTGTATCTCAGGACAAGTCACTAAATAAAACAGGTTCGTTTTTCTCAACATCCATGCCACTTGTTTTTTTTGACTTTTTGGCTTTGCAATGATAGCCATTCTTTGAGGAGACCGATAGAATCTTGGTGTTGTTTTGATTTGCTCTTCTCTAATTGCCAAAGTTGCTAAAAATTTTCTCATGTACTTGGTGGCCATTTGTACTTCTTCTGGGAAACTGTCTGTTCGCTTCAGTTGTCCATTTTTTGGTTGGGCCTTTTACCTTTGGGGAAGCTAATAGAAAAGTCTTTAGGAACCATGTAAATTCAAGCTTGTTTTCTCACAAAGTCAAAGAACGACATTGCAAATAATAATGAAGTTAATGGGGAAGTACATATTGGAAATATAAGAAGAAAATGGCTCCAGGAGTCGGGCAGGGGAATGCAAGAGTGGAGTTCTTAGGTACTTTTTTTGGTTTTACATTGATAAACGGAGTAGAGGAATCTTTGCAATGTAAAGTTTAAAAAGAAAACCCATTTACTCAACTGGCTGAGTTTAAAAGAAATAAATTCAAAGGAAATCAGTTATTTTGCATTGCTAATATTCCTCCAAGTCTGGTTTGGAGATAGGGAGAAGCTGTTAAAGAACTTGTCATATTTTTCCTAAAAAGGTTCTTTCTTAATAGAAATAGTTCTAATCTACATGTTCTTACCTTAATGTTTTATTTTTTCTTGTGTTTGCTTTTACATTTTTATGCTTAACTAGCTTCATGGATTGAATTAGATTTCAACTCAGGTGTAGACGCTATTTTCTTTATATCTATTTTAGGCTTATTCATTACTGATTGCCTATTTATAAGCTAAATAACTAAATGTAAACTGTCTTTTACATAACTTTTTGAGTTATTTATATATTCTAGACGATACTCCATTTTCTGAGCTGTAGCTGGCAACATTTTTTCTTATACCATAAGTTGTCTCTTCTTCTATTGGTTTTTTCCTTTGCACTGTAGATGCTTTTTAATTTTAAATAATCCCTTTGTTGAGTCTTGATTTATTCCTTTTGCAGTTTGGTTCTGTGTAGAAAATCTTTGCCTATGCCTAAATTATCAAGAGATTTATCAATTTTATTTTACAACAGATTGCTTCTGTCTTAATATTTAGGCCTTTGATCAGTTTTATTTTACTACAAGATGAGAATGATAGATTTCAATTCACTGTTCTCCATATGTACAACTAGCTTCCCACCATCACTATTATATGACATATCTTTTTTTCCAGCACATGTTAAAGATATCCAAATGTACCTTGTTCTTAGTAGATGTTTGTAAGACAGTAATAAACCTTTAATATAAGATTAGTTCATTCTTCTCAGTAAGTCCTAACCTATCTTCTCTAAAAAAAAATGCACAGACCTCCTTATCACCTTCTTTTCTGAAGTCAAAGACATTCTACAAGCCAGAGAAAAATAGTCTTGTCAAAATTATAACTGTAAACATACAATTTTAAAGATAATACAGATTCTCCTGAAGATCAATAAGATGCTAAATGATCCAAAAGAGGTCATATTTTATATAATCACATTTGCTGCCTAAAGCCTTTTTCCATATCCTTAAACTCATTGGAAAATCCTAATCTGTTAACCTGACTGTACAACTGGTCTCTTGGAAATTTGCCTTTTGTCCTCATGACAGTGTACACTTGAGTTAAATAAACTCTTTTCTTGTCTACAGTCCTTGTCTGTTGGACAGTTCCTTTTACTGCTTGTGTCACAAGTCCTCGATATACTGTCTTGCACAACATATATCCTTTAGGTAACTCATCTATGAAATTGACTGTAGAATTGGGTACCTCTCTCAAGATGGTCAGCAATTGTAAAATATATAATCACAGATGTCATAACTAATATGCAATTTCTCTGACCTAACTCTACCCATAATACCACGGGCATAGCTTGCCTAGGTGCTTTAGATAGTGAAATAGTATAAATAAAAAAATTCTGTTCATTTCCTCCCTATAAATGTGTACTATATTGTCTCCTGTTTTGTCAGACTTATGACTAGTTACCTGGCTCAGATACCTAAATACATAAAAGATTATTGCCTTCAACTTCTCCTTATCATTAAGAGAGTTACCTTCACAAAGAATCATTGCATTTCTTTATATAATCATGTAATTTCTTCATAAAAGTGAACAAAAAGCTACAACCAAATAAAATAACAAGAACAATTTCTGAGGTAACTTATTACCTAAATTCATCAATTATTTTCACTAGCACTGCTGAGAGTCCCATTGTTGCAGAATTAAGAGATCAAAAAGACGAAGGAGTAGTACAGGATTTTAGGTGTGCACTGTTCCAGTGGACTCATATTTAAAGTCTGAGCCCTGAATAAAGGAAAGGCTCTAGTTTTATACATGTTGCTGAGGGGGATGGTCTAAGTATTGGCACAAAACTAGTGGTTGGGCAAGTAGGTTTTCAGAAGCAGGACAAAGGCAGTTAGCCAAGCTGTGACGGTTTTGCAACTTTGCACCTTGTCGTGACCTTGTTTAGGTGAAACAGGATATTATGAGAACAGGAAGTTATGACAAGTTATTAATTTCATAACAAAACAAAGAATAACAGATGTGGAGATGTCTAAGGGGGAATTTACTTAGTTTGGGAAAACTCGACTTTTTCTTTTTAGGTCTTGCCTCATCATATCAAAGGAAACAATGAATAAATTACTTTTAGCATGACATAATTCAAAGTCCTCAAACTCCATGAAAAATGAAAATTTAAAAGAATCACTTTTGTTTTCTTATGTCCCCAAATAAATGAGATTTACCTACCTTTTTTAAATTAAAGGTGTATCTCTTTTTATTAATAAGAAACATGTTTTACTATCATACTGAGAATAAAAAGAATCAATAAACAAAATAATATAAAAATGTCTTAGTGATAGCACAAGACATGTATCCTTATTCTGGAAAACAATAAGAAGTCATTCCTCATGTTAAGGGAAAGAACAATCTGCTTTCTGTTTTCTGCTTTTGAACAGCCTATGAAATTCTAGGCAGAAAATTGGTCCTAGGCACAACAAAATAAACAAATCAACATTTGTAATATCTATTTATCTATCTATATATCTATCTATTTCAGCACTACTTTCACCATTATTTTTCAATGATCCTTAATAATAGTTTCTTCTGATGGAAGACCCCTTCCATATGTCAACTGGTTCCTTTATAAATTTATCTTTGGTCAAGCGTGCTTGACCAAACACACGAAGGAGGATTGCCATGAGTTTGAGGCCAGCCTCAGCTACATAGTGAGAGCAAGGTCAACCTGAACCACATATCAAGACCCTGTCTTACCAAACAAAAAGAAACAAGCAAACAAAAACAAAAACATATATATATACACTTGGATTTGGTCTGTCACTCATGGTGATAAGCATTTCATAAATATTTAATTGCTATTTCATGAAGTAAAATTTACATGATCTCTTTTTATCTGTTTAACTGGGAAATGCACAAAAAGTGGATGATAACTTTTAAACAGTAATCAAATGTTAATTAATCCAAGACCAAATGTTAATTAAGTTCATGTTCACTAGAAGACTAGTGACACTATACAAAAGATTATTTCACTAGAGAGACTTTGCCTTACAGTGTTGGAAATTGCATCTTGCTGTTCAGCATATTTCCTTTGCTTTCTCTTTGGGTTTTATTGCTGGAGGCAGGTGGCTCATTAAAACTTGAAAAGAGCTTCTCTAGGATGCAATTTTTGGGTTCTCTGCAGGAACAGGCTTTGTAGAGTCTCACTGAGAACAGGCACATTTGTTTGTTTGTTTCTCTTTATAGTCAACAAGAAACTCACTTAAATTGATTAGCAGTTATAGTTGGGGTCATTGCAAATTGTTCTATAAGCAACACTTTAATATCCAAGACCAATAGGTTGTTGTTTAATTACTGTTTGTTAGTCATGGATTTTCACCTTTTATTTACAACTCAGAAAACAAGATTGTTGCAGAGGAGTGAAAAGTAGGGTGAACTTTTTTTTATAATTGGGACACATTCGGAAGATTTATTATAATGTAACAATGAAATTTAAGTATTTAATGCTTGACTATTTTTTTACATTTTACATTTATATGTATATATGCATATGCAATGCAAATATAAATAATAAAGCATTTACAAACAAGCATTGAGACAAAACAAATTATGAATCAAAGGAAAAAGGAGTATTTCTCTCATTGTACAGATAATAATTTTTTATAAGGAGATAGAAAGGTTAAGCATTTTGTTTGGAATCATAAAATAAGTGAATGATGGATGAGTCTAGGAAAAAATTTTGTATATCCCAGTCTTATTCTCTATCCTCTAATCTTGAAACTATTTTCAGTTTTATACCTTGACTAACAATACTTTCATATTAGACACTACTTTTCTTAGTGAAAAAGGTAGCTTTATTCCTTGGTCATATGACATTCCATCTTTCATCAGTTTTCTACTTAGGGACACCATATGCATTTGTGCCAGGTGAAGTCATCTTACTTTATCTTCCCAGAGTATTCTTATTTTAGAAATTTTGATGGGTGATAAAAGATTTAGAAGAATTTCACTACTGAAGATTATTTTGTACTGCCAGTTGATCTCAAAGCAATCAGGAATTTAAATCTTTAACTTTTAAATTGAATATTATTAAAATACATACACATTTTTTTAAATTATGCAAGAGGATCTATAAAGCAAATAAATGAATCCTATCCTGACCCAAGATCTCAGAAATAAGACCTCAGACATAACTGTTGTTCAGGTCTGTCAGGTGGAGTTCTTCTTTTTGCTACCCCTATAAAACCAAAGAAAGCACTTACATTATCATTTCTTAATACAGATATTTTATAAAAGCTCTATAATTGATTTATAAATGCAGTTTTATCTCAAAGTCTTTCCCATCATTTCAAACCAATCAGTCTGTCTTCACCGGGTCAGTATTTTTGGTTCTTCTGTCAAGTCACTTTGAAAACTTCAAATAATAATTTGAAACTAGAAGATTTATCCTATCTAGTTGTTATGGGTTGAATTATATTCTTACATCATTTTTCACATTCATATGTTGAAATTCTAACTTTAGAAAGTAAATTTAATTGGAAATGAATTATTTTCAAAGTAATGAAAATAAATGAAGTTAATTAGGGTGAGCTTTAATCTTACAGAATTGTGTTAGTCAGGCTTCACCTTGGGATAAATTGCTTGATACAACTTGAAGAAGAGGTTCACTTGGTTTATGGCTTCAGATGATTCAATCCATGATCAGCTGGTTCAAAGGCATGAATATCATGATAGAAGGGCATTGCTGGTGCCTAGTTGATTACTGCTTAGTTTATGACTGCTGGGAAGGATAGTAAGGAAAGAATGTCAGAGATGGAAAGGAAGGGTAGAAAGCCAGATATGGACCACATAATCATTCCTTTGAGATTCACTCATCTACACCCAAGAGTGTTTTACTAATCAAGTATATGGCAAGTCAACCAAAGAAATTATTAGGTTTAACCAAAATAATGGCCTTAGATCAAGGAGAAATTGGACAGGGAGACACACAAAGGGTAAATGAAAGCAATGATAAGAGACAGAGAAATGGCTTTCTACAAACAAGGAGAGGGGTCCAAAGCAGATTCCTTCTCCACAGCCTTCTAAAGAAATCAGCCATCACTTTTATGTCAGAATTACAGCTCCCAGAACTGTAAGATAATAATTTGTGTTGCTGTAAGTTGCTGGATTTGTGGTACTTGGTTACAGTATCACTAGCAAACTAGTGCACAAAAAATAGACTCAAATGTCTCTTAACTACAAACCACCACCTCTAACTGTGGGTGTCCAGGACAGGACTAATGGAGGCCATCAGTTCCTTGGCCTTCTACTGGGTTAGTGTTGGCAGGCTCTGAAAGTACATTGGTTCTGCTTCTCTGAAGTGAAGCACTGCTTTTACTTTTTAAAATGAATCTGTAGCCAATATTCTTAAGCCACAAGTTTTACTTAAAATATTTTTATGTGCATTACAAATCTGAGCTCAGAAAAAGTAGATGCTTATCAGTTTGAAGTGCAAGTATATATTGTTATGATTTTTCAGCTTCATACCTATTCTCATACCTGGCTCCTTCCTTCCTCCATTCACCATTGCAAAGTAACATCATATGGGTATGGTGCTGTTTCAGGTAATCAATGAGCAAATGAGTTTATGACACCATAACCAAATATTTCAAGAGATGTTTACTTGAGGAAGACAGAACTGCCTCTCTTTTAAAGTAAAATTATGGAAACCAGAAACATAAATAGATGAACAAAAGACTAAATGAAAAGTTGAGATTGCACATTTTTGTCACTTCTTACATAATTATGACAAAATGACTCAGCTTAACTCAGTATTTTTTGCTTATTTATTTATTACTTAAAGATAGAAGGAAAACTCCTTTCTGAAGGTTTCCTTTCAAATATTTGAATTTTTAGCATCAAATTAATTAATGCATATGATAGATGAATTTCCTATTCTAAAAGACTTATTTTTCCTATACACTGAAGTTTTTGGAAGGCACACCGCTATAGGATTATTTTAAACAAAGGTTTAAGTTTATCTAAAATAAAAATAACATCATTTGATCCAATATCATTACTTTTACAGGCATAATATAGATGTTGAGGGCTATTAGCAAACTGTACTTCTTACTGTGAAAGTTTTTATTAGAATATTTTCATTTGATTTTTGGATTAATTGCATAATATGCATTTAAGAAACCCTTTTTCCACCTATTAAAATATCCTATTTAAAACACATTTCTCTGCTTTTGTCATTTTATGTTGTCATTTTTATTTAATTCAAAGTCTCATCCCTTCTATTGAAAAAAGTAATGAATGTTATCTTTTGCTTATTTTCTCCCACACCTTGAACACTCATATTTTGAAAAAAAAATTTTTCTACTTAAAGCACTGATCCACATCTGAAACATATAATGAAAATATAGAAGATATTAAAAGGTTGAGAAAGACTTTAAAATGTAATATGGTTAGTGAAATGCACAGAAGAATGCATTGTTATAAATGATAAAGAAAACAAATCTGTTGTTAGTCTACCTAGTCTTCCTCCCTAAAGTGTCCTAGAATATTGTTGAAACTAACTCTCTTTTTCCAATGTAGAATTAGAAATTCAGTTTCAACATCTCTTTTTTTTCTTAAGAGGCGTAAAGAGATCTATTAGGCAGAAAGTTAAAAGTACACATTTAAAGAAATAGAGTGTAAGGGAGGGACATATTATTTCCTGGAACTGAAAATAATATGTTTGGCTTGACAGGGTGGAAACTAGAAAGTTTCATCTTGGCTCTTGGTTTACTGGAAAGGGATGGCCTAATCACAGAAAGATAACCATCCACTGATAGCGGTTGTTCATCTATTCATGTTTCTTGCTTCCATACTTTTTTAAATTGTTTTTTATTGTAAAGAGAAAAAAACAAAACAAAGCAAAGCAAAGCAAAGTAGAACAAAGTAGAGCAGAGTAAAATAATGGAAACAACACAAGAGTTCAAAAAAAAAAAACTTGCTTCCGTAATTTTACTTTAAAAAGAGAATTCAGATCATCACATATGACCCTGCCAACTCATCTGCAGTCCATCTCTTGTCCTGTGTTGACTGGTTCTATTTTCTTTCAGACTCTTTCCCATCCTATATTCCCTATCCCATGTATCACCCTCCCCAGGAGTGAAGGAAAATCTCGCCATGTGAGAAAAGATCACTCTCTCCCTCCAAAGCAAAGAACGGCTACTTCACATGAGTGTTTCAGCCTTGATCTTGGTGGATAGCACTGCATCTTTGCTCCCCCAGAATCTTCTAATTTTATAATTTTTGTGTTATTTTTTATTTCCATTATGTCCTCCTCTGTCGTTTCCATCCTATGTACTCAAATACCCAAACTTCAACCTTAATTAGTAACAAAATTGTCACACCACACAACACTCCTCCACATGTGTACATGTACACATATGCATGCACACAAAGAATCGTTCAAGCTTCTGTCTTGTTCTGTATCTGATTCTCACTACTTGTGTTCTGAAACGCTAACTGTAATTAGTGTAATTTTCTCACTACTTTTCCTGTTTTAAGATCCTTAAATTTGAGGGCATATAGCCCAATGGCATAAGTGCCTGCCTGGCAAGTATAAGGTCCTGAGTTTGATACTCAGTAAAAACCAAAAACAAACAAATAAACAAACAAACAAAAAACCAAAAAAATAAAAAAACCTCAAAACTCCTTAAAATTGTCTATGATTTCACACTCTTCATGATTCCCTAATAGCAAGATTTTCTCAATCCCCTTCTTCCTTCAAGCTTGGAGGATTGCACAGTGCTGACTCTCATGTTTCTGGAATGGTTACTTTCTTGGTACATGTGGACATGCTTTACAACTAAAGTCTTTGGTTTTGTCATGTAAAGTCAGAAGTGATTATTAGATCACTAAAAATGTGTCATAAAAATAAATTTTCCTAATTGCTGCCATAACCCTGTGAACACACCTCTTTAATTTATATTTCTCACCATGCTCTTATTCCTAAAGATATTTTAATTTAAAGGGTGCAGAAAAGACTGAAATTTAAAAATAAAATGCCTTTCAAGTGCTTTCTCATGTTTAATACATGTTGATTGAATTGCATGGAATTAATTTAATAGGTAAATTTTCATCTTATTTCTTGTTCTCAAAAATATACTGACATTAGACTAACATCAGTCTTTTAATATCAATTATGTTTTAATGGGGAAAATTTATATTCTGTTTTTTTCTGTAGTAATAAACTTTTAAAAATGCTTTCAGTTAGATATGAGATTGGATATCTGTATTCTGTGTTTCCTTTTTGTTTTATATCTATTGTGCGTCCCTGTTCACCCTAGTTGCCGTACCCCTATCCTCCCAAATTAAAAACACCAAAGCAGAATACCGTGTATAGGAACAACATATATGTAAAATCTAGCAATGTCATACCACTTTAATCAGTTTTTCCTAGTTAAAGTTCATTTTATAATTCTTTTGGAACCAATTGCTTATTACCATTTATAAACCGATTTATATGAAGAGTATGCTTAGGGAAATAGAAATTTTTTGGACTCATAGTCTCAGTTAAGTTTACCCATTAAACACTTAAAATCATGTCATCCATGAAATACAGTCTGTAGACCTCATGTATTTCTATTTACTGTGCAGAACACTGAGATACTCTGCTCAGTTTTTCTTTCTCTCTCTTTTCTTTCTTTCTTTCTTTCTTTCTTTCTTTCTTTCTTTCTTTCTTTCTTTCTTTCTCTTTCTTTCTTTCTTTCTTTCTTTCTTTCTTTCTTTCTTTCTTTTTTCTTTCTTTCCTTCTTTCCTTCTTTCTGGAACAGGACCTCACTATATAGCCCATGTTGACCTTGAACTAGCTATTTTCCTGCCTCAGTCTTGCTCATCTATTTTTAGTGGCATTCAGTTGCCTAAATGCATTGTGGCCTGTTCTTCCTCTTGTCTTACTGGAGACTTCTGTTCCTCATCCACAACCTCGAAAACTTAACTTCTCCTAGCGTGCTAATGTGGGAAGGAGGTAGAGGTTGATTGCAAGTGTTCTAAGGTGATCTTCTGCTATCTGAAAAGATAGCACAGGGCTGATGCCTCTGTTCTCTTTTGAATGTATTATCTTCCTTACCACCTTCCTCTAAATTGCAAACTCCAGAAACAGAGCTTTATACTAACTTTGGAAAGTGAATATAGGTCACTAACACAGCAGGGCCATGTACTACAATTTGTCCATCAACCTGGCTCATTTTGTGTTCTAATTTCAGTAAGAGGGTGCTGATTCTTTTCTAAGTGGTAATTGCATCTGCAGTACTAAAACCCTTCTGCATGCCTGGAAAATCACACTCACTATCAACTTGCAATCATTTCCTGCCAGGCTTTGAAATAGCTTCTATGAGCTTGCAGGTCTTAACCTTCAGAATGAATCCCTTGGTCTCTTCCATGGAGGTAGTTTTCAGGCTCCCGGAGGCATACTGTTACTGTCAGCAGGAGACTAGTCATAAGTAGGGCCAAGACAATGTCCTGTATTGCACTCTAGGGCTCTGGGAGCATTTTCACATACTGCCTAGGATCTTTGAAACCATCATCTAGCCATGAAAATATCAGTGAAAAAGTATTTCGTTTGGAATTCTAAGTTTAAGTCCACTGATCATGTATAAATTTTATGTCAGTAAAAGTTATTGAATCTGTATGAGACAGAAAATTCATAGCTGCAGCTTTCTTCTTTTTGCCTGTATATACTAGTGCAAACGAAAGCAATACTGCTTTTCGTATTGTAAGCAAGACTATGCAGCAGTTCAACAGTATGACTTAACTGACATTTCCTCTTTTAAGTTTAAAAATTTATTTTGATTTAATACTTGGATTTAAATCTAAAATCAATGCAATGTTCATTTTCTCCTTTTTAACTATTAATGCTCTTAAAGCTATACCTTTAATCCATCCCCCAGGACTACCTCTAGTTTCTGGTGTACTGACATAAATTAGTTTGTATAATGAATGAATATGTGAATGAAGGAATTGTTTAATAATTTTTTAAAAATTTAAACTAGAAAATCTATTTTGAAATTAATGACTGAAGAAGAGATTGAATATGGATAATTAGAAAGCAAATGAAAATGAAACAGATGAGCAATGAGCAGGTTATAACTTTTAAAAACAGTTTTGCATAAAAATAACTTAGTAGACAATGAAAGACTTCTACTTAAAGAATAAAAGGAAAATAAATATGATAGTTTAAATAGAAAATAGGAAATTCAAGGATTTTAGGAATAAAGAAGCTTTTGTTTCAGGAATCTTAGTCTGCCTTCTCCCCACTTTCACTTGGGATTTGCAACCAAGAGAGCCAGTTTAATGAGTTATCATTTATTGTAATTGAACATGATGGAAAAAACTAAGATAAAAATGGTAAGGAAAAGAGACAGAATGTGTTTTTAAGGCCTGCAATACACATTAGCCGGGCTTTTGACAGAGAGAGAGCAGAATCAGGGACCTGGAACCCTCCTGGGCACTGGAAATAGGTTGAAGGAAAATTGCTAAAGGAGCCTCAAAGAAAGGGTCCACAAAGACAAACTTTATTATTATCCGGGTCCCCTCTTTGAGGTTCTGGAGTACGTATCTTTGAGAGAACTAAACTTCACAGTATTGTATGTAGGTGAAACATCATCCCTCACATTCTAAATACTTGTCTAATAAAGCTGAATCTTCATCACATAATTCGTATTATATTCTCTGAGATCTGAGGCACATTCTTTGAAAGAAGATTTTCTAATAACACTGTGATGGTAATAATTTTGTGACTTAGTTATTCTCACAACTTTTTAAGCTTTCTCTGTTTCTTCACTGTCAACTCAACAACTTACAGAGCCAATGTGAGGGCATCTTCAGCTATAGTCATTAGCAGAAAAAGCAAGATTCTTGTCTCATATGGAAACACATTTCTTATCCCTCTCTCCATGACCTTGCCTGATATATAATATGCTCTCAATAAAAAAGCTAAATGAAAATAGGAAATGGCATGTAATTAATGCTTGACAAGTCTTTGCCATGTCCTTGGAAAGAGAATTTTTTTCAAAACTTTGACAGAAACACTGTATATGTACTAAGGTTGATGTTTTTAACCTCTGTGAACCATGGTTGAATAGTAATCACTGAAGGTGAAAAGAAAGCTATAAATATTTTGGAGAAAAGCCAAAAATATTAAAGAAAGCTTAGCTTAGCAGCCAATTTTCCTTGGCAGGATTGCTTCCATCAAAATGCAGATTTAGAGGCAAGTCACATAGAATTGTAATGATTACAGCTACCAAATCTCTTCAACAGAACTGTTAACTAAGTAATTATTTAATCAGTATTTAACAAGCATTTATTTTTTCCAATTCCTTGTCCTGGACATCAATGAGCTTATGTCAATTTTCTCATAAATCATTTCAAGGTCTAACAAAGACTCTGTGAATACTTGTGATGTAACTTTAATCTTGTATACATTATATTTGTGCTACATAAAAATGCTGAAATTATTTTGCAAATAATTTAGTTTGCAAATAAATTAGTTCTTGATTACTTCAAAATATAATTTTTTTTATTTTTTATTTTTTTGGTACTGGGGATTGAACTCACAATCTCATGCTTGCTGGGCAGGTGCTATATTGCTGAGCTAAATCCCCAGCCCCAAAATTTAATTATTGTATGTTTACATTCTGTACACCTTTAATCTGAAGTGTTGCCTGTTACCTGTCTACTTGCCTGTCCGGTGTATACATAAATGACTACCTAGTGTAGGAGCAGGGAATGAAAAGAGGGAGAGACTTGGGAGAGGTGCCAGGCAACACAATTACCAGAAAAGCCAGCTTCCCTCATCCACCCAACAAAATGTAAGGGTAATGACAGACAACCACCTAAGGACTCTTATTTAATATGTAAATACAGATACAGACACACACATACACACACCTATATGTGTACACATGTATGTAGTTGTCACTTTTAGCATCAGTATAATATGCCAGATACACACTTATACATATGTCCCTTTTACTCAATAATTACACATATATTCCTGCCTTCCTAATAGACTCCCCTTTCACTTATTACAAAGAAACAAAAAGAAGCCAAATGACCAGAAGGCTTACATTAGGATCAAAGATAGTCAAGGGAATAGATCAGACATTGACAAGCGCCTACCTCGGGGATGGGAAAGACACTAGTCTCCAGTAAAAGATGCCAAGGATATGAGCTCAAATGTTACAAGGGAAATAAATATAACTTCCAGTCTCATAGGTGTTCAATATGTTAAGTTTATGTCCCCAGAATTGAATGAATTCTAAGGAATGAAGAGTTTAAGAACAGGATAATCTATAGGGGAAAGGAATAGTTTCTGAGAGACAGGAGGGGTCCTGAATGGGTTGCCAAGGAGCCCACTTCTGAAAGAAAGTTATATAGAGTAGAATCACAAGGTGGGTACAATGTGGTTCAAAACTATGATCAACCAAAAAGAATACAAGTAGAACAATTTAGGTAATATTGATACCTAATATTCTTTATTCCTCAAATATTAGGTAATATTGATGGGGAAGCAGATAACATAGCAAGTGTACATGGATGACATCATTAACCTCGCAAAATAATAGATTTGGTCTTAGTCTAAATATTAGTCTTAGTATATGGGAGAGCACGGTCCCACCCCAATGAGATAATGGTTTATTTATTCAAGAAATATCAAAAGGGTTGTGCCAATATCTCAAGCTTCCTTTTATCTCCTGGGAAAGTATATAAATCTAGCCATTGGTGTTTTGAACTTGAAATGTACCTCAAGCCACATTTTTGACGTTCTGATCTTCTGCAATGACTTCCTTATGAGCTAGCCCTGTCTGACTGCCAAGAGTATTTCTACCTAATTTAGCATATAAAACATTACCCCCTCACAGAAGCTGTCTGTCTCCTTTCATGGGAGCTGCATTTTCAGCAGAGCAGTGGCATGGTGTGACATGGAGGGGTGAACACTTAATACCTGGACAAAACATTAGCCTTCTTTTCAGTTGTCACGTAGGTTGAAAACACATTCATTCATTTACTCATACACTTAATAAATATTTTTTGCAACCTAATCTGGGCTAGGTACTTTGCTAAGTTCTAAATGAACAAAGCTCCATGGTCTTTAGCAGCATGAAGGTCACGTTCAAGGGGGAGAGCAGGGCACTGAATATGTGGTGAGTGTGTGTTTTGAAGTAGTTAAAAATTGTATCATGTGCCATGTAAAGAAAGAATTAAAAGCTGTGAAACAATTAACATGGTGACCTTTAATAAAATAGAAAAAAAACTTTCAAAGGGAGGTGTGAAAAAAAACCAGATAAGGAGATCAGAGGAAGCAGTGTTCCCATCTGGGGAAAGACATGTGGACAGGGTGGAATGGAATAACTTGGCTTGTTCAAGGAGCAGAGATGAAGTCAGTGTAGTGGAAAGGCATTAAGAGGTTAAAACCCAAAACTATAACAATAGTAATGGAACTTTTAATATGCACATCATGCATGATCTGAACCGTTTTGTATGTCTTAGCTTATTTGATTGTAACAAAACTCTGTAGGAATATATTATCATTCTCTCCATTTCACAAATAAGAGAAACTAAGTCAGAGAGAAAAGAAATAACTTGTAGAGATCAAAACTGAAACATACCGAAGCTAGGCTATTTGAATATATCCTATTCAGATATATTCCACTTAGAATATAACCTATACAGCACAGAATATATTTCTGTGCTATAAACCATGTTTTTTTGTTGCCAAAGTAGAGGAGACTGCAGGTAATGGCTACTCATCCAGAGATGTGTGGGTTGTGATAGAAGCTCAGTAAATGCAATGAATAATTTTAAGTGGAAAATAAGCAGTCAGTAACCAAACGTTGGTGAAAATTCAATTACACAAGGACTGGATTACCTTTATGGAGTCCATGGGTTACTTTTGTTGCAACGGTTGTGCCAGAATGATGGGAACAGATTCCCTATTAAATGTGATGAAGGCTGCTTGAAAAACGATAAAAGACAGCATTAATCAATTCCTCTATCCTGAGGTTTGGCTGAAGAAAAGAGTAGTTAAAGCAAATGACAACTATAGAAAGGATGTAGAATCAAGAGAAGTGTTTTGTTTTTCAAAAATGGTAGCCATTTGTATATATTTGCATGCCACTGGAATAAGATGCTAAATAGTATTTCTTTTAATTTCCACTTAAACATGAATCCATCTTTGTTGCTAATGCTATATAATGTTAAATCCAATACAAGGCAAATAAATCCACATACATTTGATTCTTGCCTGTTAGACTTCAGAATGTCACTCTCACTTTCTTCCCCTGGTTCAGAATCTTTTGTGGGCCCTTCATGAGGACCTGCATTATGTTTGATCTATACATTCTACTGTCAGATATTTTGTTGTCAATGTTTCGTATCCTTAGCTTGTTGCTTCCTGAGATGTTGGTATCTGTACAACATAGGGCAATGTTAGCCACTGCAGCTTTCTGTTAGTTTATTTTATGTTTGTGGAAAACCCAAAGTGAGTTCTTCTGATGGATAGAAATACCTTTTCTGCAAGAATCAGAGAACAAGTTTCAGCTGTCTTCTACCTCCCATGCCCCAGCTTTCCAAAATGTGACATCAAAGATTACCACAAATTGGCATCATGCCAAGGGTTAAAAATATGAAGGACTATTCCCAGAAAGGTGTCCTAAGTTGAGCACCCCGTTTTGAATTGCACATTCCAATGACAAACCACACTGCAAGTTTACTGGGGAATGTAGGCTGATTGTGCTTTAAGGAGAAAAAGCCTCCACTTCAGGTAACTGGATAGACTGCTATTTGTTGTTTTCCTCATCTGGCCGCTTGCCTGTGTAGATGAATTGGAACATCTTGCTGTTTTTTCCTTTTATTGATTTTTTGTTCTCTGCTTGACCATTTCTGGCCTTACAGACTAGACAAGAGCTTCCTCCTCTATTGCAAAATTTCTACTTCTAACTCTATTGTCCCATTTAATGTTGTGAAAGTCACAGACTGACTTTAATGTTATTTTATCCTGTTTTTCTAGGAAAATGAACAATGCTCCCTGTTAAAGAGAGCAACTCAACTCCTCTTATAACTGAAATAACACTTGCTGTGTCTCCAAAATGGAAAACAAACCAATTTATTTACATTTAGAGGCAGATTCCTCCAAGAAAAGATAACCATGAAAAAATATTCTTCTTTCAGATATATTTTCAAAACATTTTGTTACTTAATCCACATCACAATTAGAGGATGAAGAAATTGATAAGCTTTAAAAGGCTGAGAAAATTAATAGGGAGATAAAATTTCATTTAACAAAAATGTAGTATTACAATTTTTTGAAGCTCTGATTTCAAGCCTGTATTCTTGCCAAAATACACAGATGGATGCTTTCCTTTCAATTGGACCAGTGCATTTTTTTCTGTAGGGAATATGAAAAAATAATAAAAAGAATAAAATAGTGAGTGAAAAAAAGGAATCATATTTCAACAACTGAAGGTAATAGGTTTTGGTAATGTTTTTCTCTGAATTCACTGTAGTTCTTTTGGAAAGAAAACTTTAGAAAAATTACATACAGTAAAATAAAAATACAAACTTTGTATCTATTTTGCAAACACTTTAAGAGGTAATATTCTTAATATTTACTATCTTTTTAAAGATATAAAATATCACAAATAAAAATTGCATGAGATTTTTCTTTACTTTACCTTGATAGTCTATGAATTTGTTTTCATTTTATACTCTGCACCTTACAAAATATTACATCATAAAGATTAGCCTATGCCACTAAAATTTATTATATATTGAGATTTCTGCATAGTAATTGGTTTCTGAATATTTAAGAATTTTAAATCATGTCATTTTCTACTATAATATATTTCTTTATGATAAACTCTTTGTCCATATTTCAGTAAGATCCTTTTGGAGTATTTATTAGAAAGGAAAAATAAATGCAAAATTTTCCCTGCAATTTCTACCACAATTTCTAACTTAAGTTCTTAATTCTGATTTTGTCTTATCTGAATTATGAGTTTATATCATTTGTTTCCAAAATGTGTGATTATTATATTTTGCAAGTTTTTCCTTATAAGAGAATGTCTTATTTTTAGCTTTACAAAGGAAAGACAATTAGTTACTTAAGAAATTCTTCAGTTACAGTCAATTCCTTTAAAAGATTATAGACTATATACCAAAATTTTCTGTTACTTTTTAATACAGAGGAAAACATAAAAGCAGCCAGTTTTTTCTGGATATTTTTAAATATTAAATTAAAAAGTTTGCCAAGACTGTCTAGGTAAGGGACTCTTCATTTATCTGTAACATATAGTAGCTTTTCAGTTGGTATATTCAGGTTTTGGTTATTTTAGATGTTACTTTAGTTCAAGTTGGATTTTCCACTTACAGTTTCTAAAACTTTATTCTTTCACAATTTTCCCACCACACCTGTTCTTTTTTTTCATCTGTTGTCTTTTTAAATATCTTGGCTATTTTCTTGAGAAAATAATTGAGATTTTAACTTTATCACCAATTTGAATTTTAACTCCATTGTACTCTCTGTTACTTCTAACAGATATTCATACTTTCTTTGCATTTGAGGTTCTATTAATTTTTTTCTCAGCCATTTTGTTTTACCTTATCTTGTTTTATGTTCATAGTAGCCTATTGCCTATGTGCACTGTTTAAGCCTATATATCATATATTTTATGTATTTTTTCACTTCCTATAACATAGTAAATCTAAAAAACTATTATAATTTTCTTTTATTATTAATACTTATGTTTCATTGTGTTATCTTCCCAACCTTTAAGATGATTTCTCTTTTTCATTTTGCACTATCTTTATACAGGCCTCTTTACTGATATTAAAAAGTTATGCTATTGTTTTTTCATCCTCAGATGGGTACTTTTTTGTCAAGATTCATCAACTGCCAAAGGACAAAGTATAGTTTGGTTATTAGTTCATCCTCTACATACTTTTGTGCCAGATGAAATTCCTCCTTTGCAAATATTCAGTCAGATATCCAGTTAGTAGGCACCTCACTTGCTTAAATTTTAATATCTATTATTAGGATTTTATCAAGTGTAAATTCTACGTGCCAGAATTATTGCCTATGTTTATTTCACTGACATTGTTTCCCTAGAAAATTACTGTTCGACTGACAATAGAAAGAGAAGTGCCGATGGGTTGAGCATTAGCTGTACTCACATAAAATGAGACAGCGTATTCATCTTCTGCTTCACAGAGAACTTGAATTTCTGAAGGGCAGGACATGAGGTGGCAAAATGGAAAAGTATTCATGGCTGCTCTACCAAGTGCTTAAACTGATATCTAGCCATGTGCAGAAAACTGAACAAAGCACCAATGTCTTGGCAAAAGGACTAATGCTGGTAATTATTGTGTATACCTTACTAGTTCTTTTATTAGTAGTAACTAAGTTAAGAAAATTCAACTGAAGCTACTAAATAATGATCAAATTAAATATATTGTAGATAATATCTATATTTAATATAAGATACATAAAATGCAATGGTAATCTTGGTTAAAATTTTTCCATAATGAGCCCAATTTAATACTGTCAAGAAATGGCATATTTAAGAACTCCAGTAAAGAAAATTAAAATCTAGGATTTATAAAATGTACACAATCAGTTTTTCTGTGTTTTTTGGATGTCTCTTTATTTAATGATTGTTTTTAATAAATGGCCATGCTAAAAACAAAATATATTCCTGAGATTTGAATTAATGTGTGATTTTTCCATTTTATAATCCCTACAGTATTTGGAATATGTCCCCTCTAAAATCATTCTGAAAAGTTTAGTGTACTCAGGCATCTGTTTAGTACTTTTTCTCCCATGAAGAATTAGACGGTAAGAGGCTTCATGGACTCCTTCTTCTGTGAACCAGTTAAATATTTTTTTCAATTTTTGTTTATTCTTAGCACATGTTTACTAAACTTAATCACCACACTCTTTTTGGGCAGTTAGAACATGTACATAACAAATCTAAATTCTTTATTTACTCCATTTCCTCTCTTGTTCTCCATCCATCTCTTGGTCGCCTTCCTTTTTGAAAAAAGATCTATCTCCCTACTTCTTATCTACCATTTATTTTGTTCTTTAATTGTACATTGAGTTCCTTATAGAAGAGAAACCACGAGATATTTAAGTTGGTGTTTCTCATTGTTTTCACAAAATATTATGGCCTCTAGGTATATCTGTTTTCTTGCAAAGGACTCATCTACCCATCCTTATGACATACTACTGTTCCATTATGTATAAATACATTTTCATTATCTGTTCACTACTGGTAGATATATAGGCTACTTCTAAGATTTAGTTATTGCAAACTGTGCTGTTACAAGTGTTGGTGTGTATCCATAACTGAAATATGATATCTTTAAAACTTTTATCTATTTATCTATCTATATCTATCTATTTATTTAAAGTACAATATATCTATTGAGAGAAAGAAAGCGTCTCTCTCAGAGAGAGACAGAAGTGGTTCCCTAGTGGGTTGCCAAGGACTCTTGTCTTTTCTAGGGACTTTTATAGAGTAAAGCTACAAGGTGAGATGAGTCCAAGATGGGCAAAATGGAACTTGCAAGGCAAGTAGGCTATGAGGTGGTAAAGAACTGTGGTCAACCAATAAGATTAATTATTCAGATAAAATTGACCAGATCAGGGACAAATGGGGAAGCAAGAACATAGAAAGTGGGCATTCTAACTGAGCATTGACTTTTCCTGGAGGAGGTTGGGATGGTGACTCCTGGCTTCTTCAAGTGATCCATATCTCTTTAGAATATCAATCCCTGATGTTTATAATTAGGGTGTGGTTGCATTTGTTATGCGCCTTTTGTCTTAAGAGCTGTCCCACAGTGGGAGATGACTGTCTCCTCCAAGGTCACAAGATATCTGGTCCTCTGAGCCAGCTCCCTTGAAGGCCTAGTCCTATCTAACTGCCTATAATATTTCTATCTAACTCAGGTGCTTATAACATTACCCCATCTGAATAAGTAACCTGAACTGCCATGAGGGGGTAGTGGATGATGACCAATCTGGTTTCTTAAGGCTTAAGGGGGTCATCATTGTTGAACTGCAGTCAGGGATACTCTGCTAAGGTTCTAACTAATGGCCCTCCATAGAAAACAGGCATTTTCATCTTTGGTAAGTGTATGATTTTAAGTCTGAAGGAGACAAAACCAAAAAAACAATTAAGTATGCATGGGCCAAATAATAGAATCAAAAGAATTATTGTGAATACAGTTAACAAAGGGCTCCACCAAGAGGAGCTAATAATGGCTTCTCACAAGGAGGAGAAGGATAAGGTCCAGGAAATTTTAGCATCTGGCATGTCATCGCTTTTTCATCTAATATCTTGAACAATTAATTGATCAGGACTTACACACATTTAATTTTTCAACTAAAGTGCATTAAGTACCGCCTGTGCTGTTAGAATGTCTAATGACATCTGATTTTTGAGGACAGTGTGTCTCATTAATTTTACTTTTTTACTTAGGAGGGAGACCAGCTGCAGTGTCATTTAAAGTCTATTGAATATAGTTAATTGGAGCCTCAATATGTATCATATAACTTTTTCTCTAGAAAACATCGGATGGAGCCCAACAAAAGGAATATAAAAGGAATTTAGCATATTTGTTATTGGTTTCATCTGTATGATATCTTGTGGTTTGGCACCTTTTAGACAACAAATTTTAACCAAAGCATGTGTAATTAAAGTATGTATACAAAGGCATGTATAACAAAGCATAAGTATTAGGGCTGACAGGTAAGTTTAGAAACTGTTCCTCAGTTATAGCAATTGTAATCTATTGGCTCTTAGGTCCTTGTACAAATCTCTGTGGTTTTAGTTACAATTATCTCTACATTTTTGATAATGTATGAGAAGCAGATTAATACATTATTTTGACAAATGAAAAACTTAAATTTTTCTATATGAACAACAATATATACTGTATTTATAGAAACAAGTCTCAACATCATTTTGATTAGTTGGCAACTTGCATATATATTACATCATTTAGTCAGGATAAAATATCTCCAGAATTGTAGTCAGGCTTTTAGGCATAACTAACAGGAATGAGTGAAGAGAAAGTTATCTCAATTATAGTCTAAGCAACATATATTTTGATGACTATTTGAGGTACAGTGCCTTTAAGGAAGACCAGAGTTGGGAAGGACAAAGAGGCATGTGTCAATGTACAGCAAAAACTTTTAGAAAGATATCTAAAAATGAATAACTTGGTCAAATGGAAATTCTAGTTTTAGGTTCTTTGAGGAATATCCATACTTATTTTGATAATGATTGTATTAGTTTACATTTGGAATCCACAACAATTATGTGTTCCTTTTTCCAGTTGTCTTTATAAGCATTTTTTTTAATCTCTTGAGGATAATCATTCTTTCTGGAGTAACAGAAAACCTCAGTGTTATTCTAACTTACATTTCTCTAATAGCCAAATATGTTGAACATTTTTCACATATTTATTGGACATTCATATTTCTTGTGAGACGTTTCTGTTTATTTCAGTTGCTGATTTTTCTGATTAGGTCATTTATTTCAAGAGGTCTAATTTATTGGTGTTCTTTACATATTACAGCTATTAGTCCTCTGCCCAAGAAATAGCTGGCAAAAGTTTTTTTTTTTTAATCTCCATTCTGTAGGTTGTGTCACTACCCTGTTGGTTCTTTCTTTTGCTATGCAGCTTTTTAACATGATATAATCACATATTTCAATTATTGGTATTATTTCTTGCACAAGTGGAATTCTGTTCAAAAAGTCTTTGCCTGTACCTATGTGTTCAAGAGTTTTACCTATTTTATCTTCCATTGGATCAATTTTTTCTGTTTAAAAAGTCAGATCTTTGATCCATTTTGATTTTAGTTTAGCACATTATAAGAGATATGGGTATAGATTAAATCTTCAGCATGTGAAGAGTCCATTTTGCCAGCAACATTTGTTAAAGAGGCTATCTGTCATCCAGCATGTACTTTTGATCACTGTGTCAAAGATTTTGTAACTGAGTGTGTCTTGAGTTGTTTCTGTAGCTTCCTTTTTGCTCTATTGATTGATATGCCCATGCTTTTTGTTAAAAACATGCTGTTTTTTAAATCACTTTGGCTTTGTAATATAACTTGAATTTCAGGGTTGTGATGCCTCCTACTTTGCTCTTGTTGCCTTGGATTGCTTTTGCAATTCTGGGTATCTTCTGATTCCATGTGAATTATAGATCATTTTCTCTAGTTATGTGAGAAATGGTGTTAGTATTTTAAGTGGGATTACATTAAATCTGTATATTAGTGTTGGAAGTATGGCCATGTTGACAATATTTGTTCTACCTATCCAAGTATAAGGTATATCTTTCCATTTTCTGATATTCTGTTTGATCTTTTTATGAGTTATTGTAGTTTTCATTGTAGAAGTCCTCGTTTCCTTCATTAGATTAAATCTTAATAAGTATTCAATTTTTTGATGCCACTGTGAGTTTTACTGTCTTCCTAATTTCTTTCTTGCTAAGTTATTATTGGTATACAGCAATGCATTGAGTTTTGCATATTGACTTTGCATTTTGCTGTGTTAATCGGTTTGATTATTAGGACTAGGAGTCTTTTGGTGAAATTTTATGGTCTTCTATATAGAGGATCATTTTGTCTGCAAATAGTGATAATTGGATTTCTTTCTTTCTTATACATATGCCTTTTATTTTTTCTCTTGCATGACAATGATGTCTAATATTTCAAGAACTATACTAAATTGGAGTGGTGAAAACAGATACTCTTTTCTTGTCCTTTTATTTTATTTTTTAAGAGCAGAATATATATATTAGGAGAAAAAAAGCTTCTGTCTGAGAGAGGGACAGAAGGGGTCCAAAGTGGGTCACCAAAGACTCTGTTTTCTAGGGACTTTTATAAAGCAAAACCATGAGGTGAGGCAGGTCTAAGATGGGAAAAAAATGGGAACTCACAAGGAAAGTGGGACAGAACTATGGTCAACCAATAAAATTAACTGTTCAGGTAAAATTGATTAAATCAGGGACAAATGGGGAAATGAGTCATGCAGCAAGTGGGGCATGATTAAAGAGCAGTGACTCTTCCTGTAAGAGATGGTGACTCCTGGCTTCTTCAAGATGATCCATACCTCTTTAGAATATCAATCCCTGATGTTTATACTTAGGATGCGGTTGCACTTGTTTAATCTTTTGTGTTGAGTCTTGTTCTTTTTAGAGGGAAAGCTTTCAGCTTTTCCTCATTTAATATAATGCTGAAAATTGTTTGTTATATGGTTTTATTAGATTTATATAGGTTCTTCTGTATCAATTTCTCAAGGTTTTATATAATAAATGGATGTTGGATTTTTTCAAAGACTTTCTTTGCATTAATTGAGATGATCATGTGATATTTGACCTTCCATTCATTTATAAGATGTATTACATTTATTGATATGTATATATTGAAGCATTCTTGCATCTCAGGGATGAATATTTCTTGGTCATTGTATATGATCTATGATGATTTGTTATATGCCGTTGGCCAGTACCATATTGAGAATTTTTATGTCTATTGAAGAGATTGTGTTCACTGGTTTTCTTTTTTGCTTGAGTTCTTTGCCAATTTTGGAATCAGAGTATTGCTGGTTTATAGGCATTACTTTGGGAGTATTAATTCTCTTTCAGTTTTATTAAGGAGTTTCAGGACTACTGCTATTAGATCTATAAATTTCTTTTAGAATTCAACAATGAAACTGTGAATCCATCAGGACCTGGGTTTTTATTATTTCATATTCTTTTAATTTCTTCAATTTCATTGCCTTTTATTGCATTGTTCAGGATTTCTATATATTCTTCATTCATTTTAGTAATTCATATGTATTTAGGATTCTAATCATTTCTTCTGAATTGTCCAATATATTGGAGTATTTGTTCTCAAAATGTTTACTAATAATTGGGATTTTGGCAGTATATGTTGTGTTTTTGATTTTTTCATTTCTAATTGCATGGATTTGGATCCTTTCTTTTTAGTAGGATTGACTAGGGGTTGTCTATTTTGTATATTTTTTTAAAGAACCAATTATTCAATTAATTTATTTCTTGTACTTTTGTTTAGTCTCAATTTTATTAATTTCTATTCTGGTTTTCATAATTTTTTTTTTACTTGTACTAGCTTTAGAGTCAAAGTACTCTTGTCTTTCTAGGATCTTGAAGAGCATTAATAGGTTACTTATTACTTACTCCATTTTTCTGATATGGGTGTTCACAGCTATAAACTACCTTCTTAAGATTACTTTTCATTGTATCCCATAGGTTCTGGTATATTGTATTGACATTATTATTATTTGATTCTAGAAACTGTCTAATTTCTTCCTTGGCTCTTTTCTGAGACCCATTGATTAATCAATATTTAAGTTTTGTTTTGGTACTAGGTATCAAACTCAGAATCTTGTATTTGCAAGGCAGAGACTGTGCTGTTGAGTTTTATCCCTGGCCTTAATATGTAATCTTAATTACCATGAGTTTGCATAATTTTCTGACTTCTTTTGTTATTTATTTCTAGTTTCATTGTACTGCGATCTGGTAATACACATGGGATAATTTTGATTCTTTTGCATTTACTTAAGGATGCTTTATGGTCTAGCATATGATCTATTCTGGTGAAAGTTCCATGTTCTGTTTGAAGAATGTGTATGCTGTTGCTGTTGGGTAAAACATTCTGTATATGTGTACTAGGTTCATTTGCTTGAAGGACTAGATGAATTCTGCTATTTCTTGGTTGAATTTTTTTAACTAGTTGATTTGTCAATTTTTAATTTTGTGATGGTCAGGCCTCCCACTATAATTGTATTGGTGTTTATTAATGTCCAGTAGTGTTTGTTTTATGAAACTGGATTCATTGAATATATATATATATCTCACTTCCTGTTGAGTTGTTCATTTAATTAATATGTAGCAATCCTTTTTGCCTCTTATCAATTTTGTCTTCAAATGCACTTTGTGTGAAACTATGGTAGCTACTCCAGCTTTTGCTACCATTGTGGTGAACATTGTTTTCAATACTTTGGCTTTTAATATGCAAATATCTTTTTGGATTAAATGTGTTTCTTATAAATTCCAACGTTCAGCATCTGAGGAGTGGATAAAAATGATGTGGGTTTTTTACAGTGGAGTACTACTCAGCCATTAAGAAGGACAAACTTGAGACATTTCTAGGTAAATGCATGCACCTAGAAACTCTTAAGTGAAATAAATCAGACACACCTATGTAAATATTGCATTGTTTCTTTGGTCTATGAAACTGAAAGTGTAAATAAGGACCAACATGTATAATAGGTATGTGAAATAGACATAAAATGGTTCAAAAGAAGGGGGAAGTAGAGAGGGATGATGGGGAAAGGAAGAAAGGGAAAATAAAAAATATAAAAGAAGGGTAAAGTGGATATAAAGCTTTATGGATGAGGAGGAAAAAGGGGTTGAAGGGAGTGCAGGGTATTGAGGAAGAAAAAAGATGACCCAGGACATAGCATGTATAGGTACAAATTCCCTAAGATGAATCTGATCATTATGTATATCTAATTTGTACCAATGAACTTACTAAAAATGTGTTTCTTATATACTACATATCATTGGATTTTATTTCATAATCTATTCTGCTGATCTGTGTCTTTTGACTGGGAAATAGAAACCATTCTCATTGAAGGTTATTACTGGAAAATATTGACTTATTAATGTTATTGAATTACTACGCTTTTTCTGATTTTCCTTTTCCCTTCTTTTATTTAGTTTCTTATCATGCCAGTTGTATTCATTCTCTTAGACCTTTTACCATTTTTGACCTTACTGTCTCTTCTAGGATATCTTAGTATGCTGGTTTGGTGGTTATAAATTGCTTAAGATTACTTTGTCATGGACATACCTTCTCTGTTCATCAATTTTGAAAGATAGTTTTTGCAGAAAATATAAGTCTGAGTTGGAAAATTGTTTCCTCATGATAGGACTTGAAAAAATTTGCTCCTAACTTTCTTAGCTTTAAACGTTTCCAATGAGAAGTATGCTATAGTTTTGATGAGTTTATAGAATTATGTCTTTTTGCTTTTCTCTAACAACTTTTAAGATAATTATCTTGTGTTGGACATCTGGGGTTTTGACTATTCTGTGTTGTGGAGAAGTTCTTTTTATTGTAGTTATTTCGAATTGCATATACTTCATTTATTTGAATCTTTGTTTCCCTGTATTTGGAAAGTTTTCTGCTATTATTTCTGTAGACAGGGTTTTATAATTTGTAATACATTCCGATTTTTCAATAATTCCAGTTATTTCTTTGCATAATTGAGAGGTTTTAAGTATATTTTTCATGCTTTCTTCTTATTTTTAGAATTTCTATGTAGGTCTCTGATAGTAGCCCTGTCTTATGATTCTGTCACTTTATTCTCACTTGGCGGCTTTTGCTGCCCATATATTCAATAGAATTTTAAATTTCTTGAATTTATGTTTGGAACCTTTCATGAACTCTAATTCTTTGCTAAACATGTCATTCATGTTTTCTATCATTTTGTTTAGGTCAGTTAGCTTTTCATTAGTGTCTTCTACAAACTCCCTGATTGATTTGCTTATTGCATTTATTATCTGTTTAATTGTATAAGATTTGAAAGCTCACCAACCAATTTATTAATCTATTTTTATAATCTCCTCTATTACCCATTCAGATTACTTGTCTGTGTAGCCATTGATTTGCTTACTTGATGCCTCATAAAATAGCTTTTGGGGAGTTGAGAGTTTTTGTAACTATTTTGTTACCTTATTTAGTCATGTTTCTACTGGGTAATTTTGTTTGCTTGTTTTTGTTTTGTTTTGTGTTGAGGTTTGTGGGTCCTTGTTGTGTAAAGACTTTGTTAGTAGTACTTTTTCAGTGATGGATTTGGGCACAGCTAACTGTAGGCCTTTGCCTCATCCCTACCTCCATTAGTTTGTGTGTAATTGACCCAGCACTCAGTTTTCTTGAAAAAGAATGCATATTAATGACACAAAGGTAATCTGAATATTGGAACACATACAAAACATCCTAATACAAACAATTATGCCACCCTGTGATTAGTAAGTAAATCAGCAAAAATAATATCATCCAAGTCAAACTGGATACTGACATACTCAAAGAACCAATAATGTACCACCCTTAACCATAGAAAATAGATCTACAATTATAGTATAAATACTAAGACAAATGAGATATTTACATAAATATCTATTAAGTGCAACAGCTATACTTATATTAATGATAAAGAGTTAAGCAAAAACATCATAGAGTTTAACTATCTAAGGCTTATTAAAACATAATTGTTATAATAATAAAGGCATAGAATGAAAACAATGAAAGAAGAAAAATTTGAGAAATTAAACAATGGAAGATGAGAAAAAAAGAAAAGTGAGACAAATAATACTATCAAGGATAGAAGGATATTAATAAAATTAGATAAATGTAATAGAAAAAACAAATGAAATAAAGGAAGAAAAATAAATAATATGAATAAAAATACAAGTATTTAAAGGGTAAAAGAAGAAGTGTAAAAGGAACATTTCCTAAGCTTAGTGAAGAAGAAAGAAAAAAAAAGAGGAGAAAAGCTAGGCATGGTGCACAAACCCCTAATCCCAGTGCCTAAGAAGCTGAGGTAGGAGGATTTCTATGAGTTTGGGCCAGTCTGGGCTACATAGTGAAACCCTGCTTCAAAAAATCAGAGAGGGAAAAATGTATCAAAAAGCGATTCTGGGATCTGTTTTTTAATGTGTGTTCTCTTCAAGGATCCAGAGTATTGGAATCTACTCAGTCTTGGTTCCCCCCCAACCTGGATTTATATCCTGTGAATTTGTGGGATGCCCCTGTCTTCTAGAGTGCCACTCTCACAATTTATCCCCGTTCTTGACAACCATCCAAAAAAAGGTATGTATTCACACTTGTTGATAGATGGCGAAGATAATCAGACCTTTAATCTGTGCTGTATGTAAGCAACAGGGAAAGGATTCAAGGAGTCTTCTGTACTCAACGCCAGCATTTCCAGACCAAGTTATTTCTGAGTAGAATGCAAGGTGAGCCTGGTTTCTTACTGGGGCAGGAGCCTATGTCCTATTCAAACTGAATTTTAAACTTGTCAGGCCTTCTATGTGCACTCCACATCCTCTTCATGACTGGGACACATGGCTGTTTCTCACCCAGATACAGTGGAAAGATTACACTGGGCACCCTAAATTGAAGTTGTTTTGTAGTTTTCCTGAGTTTTGGTCTTCAATAATCAGCCAATATCCAGAACTGCACTTGATTAAACACTCTGTCAATGTTGCAGACACTACACTGGATTCCCTCTCCAGCTGTTACTTGTTGGGTGTAAGGAGTCACCTTGGAGCAAAATGTCGTATTATTTTTGCAGTTCACACCAGCCATCAGCTTCTCTTGGGGCAGGTGCTGCTGGTACAGTTCATTGTTTCTCCTTAGAGCTCCTGGTACTAGGGTCTTACCTTGCATGTGGCAGAGGGAGCTTCTGTTTCCCAGGAGCCAAAGTAAGTTTTCAGACTGCTTCATTCTTTTCTCTGCATTGTGGTCCACTTTTCCATATTCTCTGTAGCTTTAAAATTTCCTGTAAATTCCTTTCAAATTTCTAAATACCTACTTGTTTTTTCTCTGTTCACCAAGCTATTTTCTGGATGTCTGGATTACAGGTCTAGGAGAGGCTAAATTCTGATGCTTATTGCAATCTGCCATTTAGGATCCACCCTAAATAATTTGCATGGTTTGATTAATATCTTGGGAAATATGATCATGGATAAGTGTTTTCTATTTTCTGCCATTTAAGATATCAGACTGCTGCCCTTCTTTCCTGGCTTTAAAATATGCTGAAGGAAATGCCTAATATTTATTTTCTTAGAACAACAAAGTGTTGCTTTGTGGTAAAAATGAAATAGTTAAAAAATTTAGTGGTAATACTATGATTTTAATAAAATTTATAAATCACACTTCAAATTATTTAAATATTGGGTTTTCATTGATATACCCTGCAAAACTATATCTAGAAATTAATGGAGAAACAAGATGCTTCCATGACAAAGAGGAACTGGGGGAATTTGTGACCACCAATCCAACGCTACAAAAAATACTGAAGGACATTCTAGAGAGAGAGAAAAAAATACCAGGATTTCAAGAACAGGGCAGAGAAGCCTCAATGAACAGGGCAGACAGTGGAATGAAAGAGGAAAATAGACAACCAGTGGCAGAAAAATAGAATAGCAGAAATGAGGCAGAGAAGATTGGCTGTAATCTCTAACATAGATGGCCTTGATACACTAACAAAAAGAAACATAGGCAGAGTAGATTAAGAGATAGGGTCCATGGAGATGTGCTGTATTGGAAACACAATTAACCTGAAAGAGGGTTTATGGACAGAAAGGCAAATATGAGAAAAAAATGTTCTATGTGATAGGGAACCAGAGAGAAATAGGGGCAATTCAACCAACAACTGCAGATAGGTTGAAAGGACATGATACTTTTGTGCAGTAGAGAACTATTCAGCTATAATGAAGCAAAACCTTGAGGCTTTTATAGGTAAAGGAATACAACTTGAGATCAAGCCCAGTAGTCAGAAGGTTCAGAACCAGTTAGGGCAAATAGCAGTTTGCTCCCACCAATCTAAAAGCTGAGGGAGTTAGTGGAACCCAAAGTGTGCAATGCACCCTGTGAGAGTGAAAGGGGAGCAATAGTCTAAAAAAAAAAAGAAGGCAGAGGATATTGTTAATAGTGTAATAGTACTTAAAATCTACATTTTTCTCACCACTCTGTTTAGATGGATTGTATTCTGTTTCAGTTTGTCTACTTACACTAGATTTGAGGGCATGGACAGCTATCCCAAAAATAGTAGGATATATTATGGTAATCATCCTTAATTTCCTATTAACTTAATCTGAAGCTCCATATAATTTACACTGTTTTATTATGACTGATCTTATTTGAATCTGGTTTGTTATATTGCTGTTTTGTATTGAATGATTTTATTCAAATCTGTTATGATTGATAGTATCAAGTCTAAGAGTATAGGCAACTATACTGAAGATGACAAGTTTCACTAGGATACCCACTCTGGTTTGATTGTCACTTGCTTTTGAACTCTTATAATATCTCCAATGTTTTGTTTTTATTAATGTTGTTATATACTGCTGAGACATCATAGTAACCATTGTGGTTCACCTTGTATTATGGTTTTATATGACTTTTTAATTTCAGGCTTTTCTAGGAATTTGTTGTTTTGTCTTGCTTTGTTTTGTTTCTCTCTCTAATACAGAAAAGATAGATATACATGTAGAGACTCATGCATGTGTAGAACTTATAAACAGTTTATGAGAACCAATTATATAACGCATGATGAAATGAACAACTACTTTGAAGGAAAAGTGACACTAGAGTACCCAACGCTGATTCCAAAACATCATAATGTGAAATCCAGCAATACTATCATTCTTTGTTCACAGTGATTTTAGCCTGTTTTGTTTTGTTTAAGTTCAACATACATGAAAGTATGGACAGGTATTTTGAAGAGAATGAGAGACATTACAACAGCCACTGTTGGCTTCCCTATTATCTGGTCTTGAAGGCCTGAAACGCCCTCCTCATCCTGTTCAGATCATTCCATACTATGTTGTTTTGTGTGAATTCTCTGTATGTGAAGGTATGAACAACTATTCAGGAGAAAACAAGAGACAATATGATAGATAGTGAAGATCTCTGATTGTCTTGCTTTGAAATTTATGTCTCTTACATTGCTTACTTGTGTTCTATTTTGTTCTGTTTTGTTGCATTTAATTTTACCCTCTTTAAAATAAAAAAATTAAAAATAAAAAAACAAAGAATAAGGAAGTTTGAAACAATATTTATAAGAAACAACATGTGAAATTGTCCTCAGTTGTCTAAAAATTATAATTTTAGCATGACCTGGAATTTTTGGAAATGTAATACTTATAGAACCAAATAATTACAAAGTTTACACTGACAAGGGGAATACCACCTTTTCTTTTATTAAGAAGATAATCATTTAAACATCCTCATTACATAAGCATGTTGTATCTAATTGAGGAGTACAAGATATACCCTTACAGTCATTAGAAGTAATAATAATATGAACTGGAAAGTCATTGTCAATTTTAAAATTGAGGTTAATATTTGTTCTTTCTCAACTCAAAAGGCTGCTCTTCAGGTTATAATTACTGACAAAATTAATTATAGTTTTAAAATTGGTTTCATGCAGCTATATTTATCTGAGTTCTTTGTGATGTGACAAAATAAAAAGGAATGCCTACGAGAGCCATCTAGAATATACAAGATGTGGTAAAGGCAAAAGAAGAAATATAGAAGCTTGTTTGACTTTTTTCTGACATCACTCATTTTCATTTTCAGGGCAATTGGAGATATGTGGCCTCTGAAATCTCTAGAGAAGGAACACCTTCTCTATAGACCCGAGGTTCACTGGTTAGCAAACCAACTCACCATATACAAATACATTAACAAATTTGTCTTCTGACTACAATCTACACATTCTCTTTTGCCCTGTTGGCTTCTAACGATGCTTTTTCAAAGGAGCCAGAAAACTGTGCTGACATCTGCGAAAATGCAACTGAAACAAAGTAAAAAGGAATGTGTGTTACTGAAAGAGAGTCATGAGCATTAATTACATCTCTGTTACTCCATTAATAGAAAACAAGTATAGGGTGGGAAAATCTGAAGGAAACTGAACTGTTTTCTATCCATTGAGGCTCCTCATGTACATACAATGCAATTACTATTTTATCTTCTTGTTCAGTCTGTTTTTTACAAAAATGAATTCAAAATTTTGAAAAACATCCCAAAGTTTAGAATTCACTATTATACATTGTATATACACATGCAATTTGTTTAACTTACTTGCCAGTTTTCTCAACTATGACATAAATTTTTTCTTAAATCTTTATTAAGATCTGTTTGTATAATATGAAGAATAACACGTTAAAATAGATCTATTATAAGGATCATCACCCTGCTCCTGACTCTGATAAGGTATTTTATAAGGCAAACAAGTATTAAAGCTTTTCAAAAGCAACTCAATTTATCATAGAAGTTGAATTCACATTGTGATTGATAGTAAAAGCCAAACTCCTCAATGAGAAAAACACCTCTGCATAAAATTGTTAAAATGTATATTTTTATAGCCATAAAGTTTATTATTGGCCACTGTAGAATAATGTAATACTAGGGATTTCTTGTTCTAAAACTATTTGCAAAGTGAAATCACTGATACATGCTTAGGTTGTATACATACTTCTCTTTTGGAGGATATTAAAGAATTTTCCATTCAAACTGTAGCATTACAGTGATGATAAAAACAGTAGAAGTTATATTGTGATGAAGATATTAATAAAGGCATAGAGAGTATTGATAAGGGTAAAGGAAATAGAATAAAATGAACTATCTAAATACATGGAAATGTTTTTATTTAGGAATAATGAGAATATTGATGAAAATTTAAATACGTGGATGGCTTCTTTGTGATCTCAGAAAATTATTAGATTGGTTTTGCATCTTGACAAAAATTAGTGTGGAAAATTATCTTCTTTTTTAAGTATAACTACATAAGCACTAACTATGTCATCAGCCTTCCTGGAAGTATAAATTGGATCAGGATGTTCATGATTTTGTTTATCAGTTATAGGACAACTGATAGCTAACAGGGCAGTTAGATTGTTTTCAATTTTTTATTGATTTTATTATTGGTTGTGTAAGTTTACTTTCAAACATGTATCACTATTGATTGTAAAGAAAGCAAAAGAAATACTTACATTGCAATATGTTAAACAAATTCATGAAATAAGTCTGCAAAGTTTCCTGAAGATATAATTATCACCAAATCCATGAGCAATATTAATTTCATTAAAAAGAGGACATTGAGAGGTATATGTATATGGTAAATAGTATATGGTAAAATTGTTGTTGAATTAAAATTTTCCTGTATTGGAACTAAGAATATATTCCTATGATATGTTACATGCTTGAAAACTGTAGCCAGATGCACTCATATCTTGTCATTTCAAAATAGAGTGTGAAAATCATAAAAATAAACCAGTGGGAAATACTAATAAACTAGTGAATTTTTAAACTCAAAAGCCTCAAACATGAAACATTTAAATTTATATTATTATAAACATTAAATTTTAATTTTAAAATTACACAGTTGCAAAATCCAAAATCAAAATATCAAGAGCAATTGTGAGCATGTTTTTGGAATAAAGGAAGTTAAGTACATTTGAGTGTTGGTCCAGAAAAGCAATCTGACCTACATCATCGATATCTTGTGGAAAATGTCCTGTCATTGCATTTGCAGAGACTTTAGGCTTCCTTTGTTACACAGCTCTTGCTGAGATCCCTCAGATGGAGTTGGCTCATTTTCCCTTACCTCAGGTCTTAGTCTGTTCAAGCTACCATAGGAAAATATCATAGGCTGCATGGTGTAACAGAAATTCATTTTATCACAATTTTGAACACTGCGAGTCCAAGATCAAGGTGCCAGCAGAGTCTGTACCTGTTGAGGATGCTCTCTTTGGGTTGCAGGGAAGTGGGAAGGGGCAACCACTCTCTAGTGTTTTTTTTTTTCTTTTTCATTTAGGGACATTCATCTTATGATAGTAATGACCCACAATCTCATGACCCATTTAACCTTAATTATGTCCTTGTAGTTGCTATCTCCAAATGTAGTCACATTTGGTCATTAGAGTTTCAACACCAAGCCTTAGATGGGGGAACATGAGTCAGTCTGAATGGGACATCAATATCTTCTTACTTTATGCAAATTCCAAAGCTTTCTTTATCCACTTTCAAGTAAACGTTCATGTGTTTTCTGAGTCTCCTATCCAGAGACTCCTAGAAACATTAATGCTGGGCGGGGGAACCCACAAAACTCAGTACAATACATGTATACTTGCAGGTGTTGCAAACTAGGAATGCTGAATTCAGTTTCCAAAAATTAGTCAAATGCTTGGCTAGAGTCATGCTCTCCCATGTCAACAGCATTCTCTGTTGCTTAAATTTATTCAATTTTCTTAGGCAGTTATTTGTTTTACTCTGCACAAAAGAACACTACCAACTAGCCTTCTACTTAGAATATAATCGGACAACTTAGTCTTTGCAGTGATCAGGTAATTGATTATTTGAACTGATTAATTTATTAACTGACAATAGTTATCATATGGAAAACAATTTTCTATCATGTTTATAATTTTGCATGCACATGTTCTATTTTTTTTTTCTTTCTTGGTTGATTCTTCCAACAATATAGTCTACACGAGAGGGTTTTGTTTTCCATGTACATATACCAATTAATGTGAATCCTGAACTGGATTGGATTAAAAATACTCCTGAAGACATGACTGGATCTGATTGTGACACTATACTTGTTAGTGGATTAGCCTACTGATGTTCATAGTTGAATGTACTATTAGCAAGTGAAGCCCAATTGGAGGAGCTAGGACCTAGTTAGAGCAGGGCATGTCTTCTGAGAATAAGTCTCTTACCGTAATTCTTCTATGCTTTCTCTGCTTCCCAGTGACCAAGAAATGAGCTGTTTTTCCCCACTAAGCCCTTTCCATATGACGTTTTAGCCTGGAAGCCATTTGACCATGGA
>PVJX010014402.1:0-44954 GCA_004027295.1 Dolichotis patagonum
TGGGTTTTGTTGTTTTTGCTTTGTTTTCTCTCTCTCTCTCTCTCTCTCTCTCTCTCTGACAGTGTTTTGCTATGAAGTTCAGGCTGGCTTTGAAATCACTTTGTACCCCAGGCTGGCTTCGAACTTGCAGCAATTCTCCTGCTCAGCATCCTGAGTGCTGGTTTACAGGCGTGTGCCAACACATCTGGCCTTTTTGTTTAGTTTTTCCATGGTTTATCTTTAAAATTTTTAAAAATCATGATAAAATATATATAAAATTTGTCATCTTAACTATTTTTAAGTCTATTGATCAGTAATGTTAAGTGTATTTACATTTTTGTAATTGATCTCCAGAACACTTTTCATTCTGTACAACTAAAAGTCTGCATCCATAAACAACAGCTCCTTGTTCCCTCTGCCACCCAGCTCTTGGCAAGGCCCTTCTACTGTCTCTATAAATCTGACTAATCTTGGAATCTTATAAAAGTGGAGTCATAAAGTTCTTTCTTTTTGGGTCTGGTTTATTTCACCGACATAATGTCCTCAAGGTTCATTCATGTCGTGGCATGTGTCAGAGTTTCCTTTCTTTTTAAGGCCTATATAACGTGCCACAGCACGGACTGATTACATTGTGTTTAGCCATTCATCTGTCCACGAACACTTGGGTGGCCTCCACATTTTGGCTATTGTGAATAATGTTGCTATGAGCATGGTGCACAATTAACCGTTTGAACATCTGCTTTAAAATCTTTTGAGCATATACTTTCAAGTAGAATTGCTGGATCACATGATAATTCTATATTTAAATTTTTGAGGATTATACATGCTTGTAATCCTAACACTCAGAGGCAGAGGCTGGACAATCACAAGTTTGAGCCCAGAGAGATCTCGACTCAAAATAATAAAATAAAAAAAGGAGAGGCTGGGAATGTAGCTCATTGTGGAGGCCCTGGGTTCAATTCCCAGTACTGGAAAGAGAAAGGAAAGGAGAGGAGAGGAGAGGACAAGAAGAGAGGAGAGAAGAGAACTTGGAGCAACTACCATACTGTTTCCCATAGTGACTGCACCATTTTGCATTCCCACTGGGCAATGGCAACACCATTGCCAACATTTATCACTGTTTGGTATTGATTGATTGATTGATTGATTGATATCAGTACTGTGATTGAACCCAAGGCCTTGAGCATGGCAGGCAAGCACTCTACTTTTGAGACACACCTCTAGCACATTTTCAGTTTTAAAAAAATTTTTACCAGTAGTCATTGTACTGATGTCAGATGATGGTACCTCACTGTGGTTTTGGTTTGGATTTCCCTACTGATCAGTGATGCTGAGCATCTTCTTACATACTTGTTGCTCCCCTGTATGTCTCTTTTCATTGGTACTGGGGTTGGAACCCAGAGCCTCATCACGCTAGGCAAGTGCTCTTCTCCGGAGCTACATCCTCAGTTCTTGCATTTCTCTCTGGACAGATTGACTGACTACTCACGTACTTTCCCTGTTTTAAAACAAGGCTAAGACTGGGTTTTTGTTACTACTGTTTCTGATTTATAATTTGTGATATTAACCTGTCCTAGATTTATAATTTTCTCTCTTCCTATAATTGCCTTTTACTGTTTACCTAGTTCATCTTTGTCTACACTGTGTTAATATCTTAGTTTTCTTTTTTGATTAATAGTCTATGGATAGTTTTTTTGTTTGTTAGTTTTTGAGACAGGGTATCTTTATACAGTTCAGGCTGGCCTTGAACTCACTATGTAGCCCAGGCTGGCCTTGAACTTGTGACAATCCTCCTGCCTCAGTCCCCTGAGTGCTAGGATTAATTCTACATGTTTTATTCCTCAAGGCATTTTTTTCCTTTCTTTTTTCCTTTTTTGGGATGGGGTCTTGCTCATATTGCCCTCAAAACCCCAGCTCAAGTGATCTTTCTGTTTCAGCCTCTTGAGTAGCTGAGACTACAGGTATGTGCCAAGGCACCTAGCTTATTATTACTTCTTTGTAGTGTATGCACACCTTTCATTTCCTCACACATTTGCCATTTTTGTTTCTTTTCATTGTTTCTATTTGGGATCTTTGTCCTTGTGCCTGGAGAACACCCTTCAGTGTTTCTTTTACTGCAAGTTTGCTGGTGACACCTTTTTCTCAGTTTTGTATGGCTAAAAATGTTTTGAGTTTAACTTTGTTTTTGGAAGACTATGCTGAATTGAGAATTTATAGTTGGATGAATTTTTGGAAGTTAAAAACTAGCATTCAAGTGTCCTGATGCCCATTGTTTTTGTAGAAAAGGTCTACAATTGCTGTGGCTTTAAAGGCACTTTGTTGCTGGACATGGTGGCACACATCTGTAATCCTAGCATTTGGGAGGCTGAGGCAGGAGGACTGCCATGAGTTTGTGTTTTCTCAAGCAAACAAACCAACAAATAAACAAACAAAAAGGTACTTTGTTGAGGGATTTTGTTTTTTTGAGACACAGTCTTGCTATGTAGTTCAGCAAGGGCTGGGATCAGAGGCATGTACCACCACACCTGGCTCTTTAAAGGTACTTTGGCTGCTTTGAAGATTTTTTTCTGTTTTTTTGTTTTCTCAATAGTTTTGCTATAATAGCCTAAACCAGATTTTGTATTGACCCTCATAGGGTTGTAGTTAATGTCTTTCATTAGTTTTAAAAAGTTAAGACATTATCTTTTAATTTAGTTTTTAGTTTTTGCCGTATTCTCTCTTCTTCTGTGACTCTAGGTACATATATTAGACTTTATGTCACTTACTTTCCCTTTCTTTTTCCTTTTTTGTTTTCCATTTTTTTTAAAAAAAATCTCTTTACACTTTATTGTGCCTTTTAAAAAAAATCTCTGGTTTTTTGTTTTGTTTTTGCTTTTAGTGGCACTAAGGGTGGGACCCGGTCCCTTCCCAGGCTGGCACTCTGTTTACTACTCAGCTACATCCCCAGCTTTAAAGATTTTTTATTTTGAGACAGTCTCATTAAGGTGCCAAGTTGGCCTTGAACTTAACTAAGATCCACCTGCCTTAGCCTCCCCAGTAACTAGGATTACAGGAATGTTCCACAGTCTCTCATCAAAATATTGTAATTTTATATAGAATGATGAGAGTGGGACCCACTGGAATGACCAAAGGCTTGAAGAAGGCAAAGAAGTGAGCTGTGTGGATTCTTAAAACACAGGCCATTAAGGCTGAAGCAGCGAAATGGGGAGACAGGTAGGCACCAATGAAGAGATAAGGTAAAACAGATGGGAAGAGGCATACAGGGTAGGACTCTAGTGTTTCTTCTGACATGAGTAGGAATCAGAAAGTTGTGTGCAGAGGCAGGATAAGACTTCATTTGGTTTTTGTCAAGACCAGTGTGGCAGCCATGATGAGAAGAGACTGAGGAGATCAGGAACTGGGCGGGAAGAGCGGTGCCGGAAGTGCTGGAAGCAGTCAGCTCCTGGATATGTGTGAAGGCAAAGCAGGTTTGCAGACAGACTAAAGGTGGAGTTTGAGAGAAATACAGGAGGGACTGTGGCTTGACCGATTTTAAGGATGGAAAAGTCAGTGGTGGAGGAGGGCATGGTTGGGGGAGATCAAGAATTGAGTTCTGTGTAACCTGTTCTCTCCTTCCTCTGGGCTCTTGTCCTGAAGATGACAAAGTATGCAGTCCAGGACACAGCAGTGGGGAACCAACCAAGTATAGTCTGTCAGAAAGAACAAGGAAGAGCTCTTGCCAGCTGAGCAGCTGCTCAAGTTCCGGGGTTTCTATGCACCTTGTGGGGCTATTTTGGTGGGGGTGTGAAAATAAAAAGATGAAATAATGTGGTTGGCGCTTTGAGCTAGACTTTTGATGTTAGGAGGGGAAGATATCCCTTGTACCCCAACTTTCCAAGGCTTAACTGAGTTTACTCAGGTCCCTGTCCTTTGGAACAATGTGGCTGCTGTTTTTCACTGGGCCTCTGATATTAGAACCCCTCTCTCCCCCGCTTCCCAACGCATTCTTCAGTGAGGCTCTTTTCCGTGGGTTCTGGTTTTCCTCAGGCTTACTCATTCTATTCAAGTCCCTGTCCTGACTGCCTACTGCTTGTCTAGTGCCTGGTCTCATGAGCACGCCGTGGTTAAGGTGCCTGAAAGACCCGGATGGAGATGCTAAGAAGTTGTTGCACAAGAGTCTGAAGCAAGGTAGAAAACACTGGACTAGACCTGGAGGTTTGAGTACCCTTGAGATGAAAAAAATCTCTGAAGTCCATCAACTCTAGGATCCAACTTGTTATGAAAAGTGGAAAGTACGTGCTGGGGTACAAGTAGCACTGAAATGATCAGACAGGGCAAAGCAAAATTGGTCATTCTTGCTAACAACTGCACAGCTTTAAGGAACTCTGAAACAGAGTACTATGCCATGTTGGCCAAAACTGGTGTCCACTATAGCAGGGGCTGTAATATTGAACTAGGCATAGCATGTGGAAAATACTACAGAATATACACACTGGTGATCACTGATCCAGGTGATTCTGATATCATGAGGAGCATGCTAGGACAGACCAGTGAAAAATAAACCATACAAATTTTTCATTAAAAAAAAAAACAAGAAGAAAGAGATAACCACAGGGTGTAACTGAAGAAGAAATTCCCAAGGATAGAGCCTTGACCTCATTAAGTAGTCAAGTGTCATCTTGGAGAGAGGGGAGAGAAGATGAGGGAGAGAACAGTGAAATGAGCTAGGGCTACTTGCGTTCATCAGACCAGAATTAGAACAGAGCCAAGTTAATGGCAACCAGGAGGCCTCTTCTCCCCCTGCCCCATTCCTATCTGCTGACCTCATCAGGCTGTACAGGGCCAGAGCTGTCTGCGGAGAGGAAGTATCGCTTTTCTCAGGCTTCAGAATCTCCTTTCACCAACATCCCCTCCCCCTGCTAACAGGTCATTTTTCACAAATGACCTGATATCTATGTGCCAGGCCCTGGCCAAGGCACTGTGGAACAAGTTAGAGAAGGCCCGAGCCCTTAGGGAGCTTGTACTCTAACGCAAGTAGAAGGACAGTAACCGAGGAACACATCAGAAAGTTAATTCCTAGCTCGGGTAGGAAGTAGAGAGTGATGTGTTTCGCTTGTGGGGATTACAGAACTTCTCTCTGAGGTCACTTTAGAGCTTTGTGTGAATGATGAAAAGGAGAGGACTGCCAGGGAGATATGGAAGAACAGGATTCTTGCTGGCAGGAAAAAAGAAGGCCAGGCTGGTCCCATCTTGGAGGAAAAGAAGGTGGGGCCATCTCACCGGAGTTAGTAGGAATTTGGGGCTTATTCCAAGTGTGTGTGGGGAAAGCGTTTGGCAGGTGTAAGAAGTAACAAGATCTGATTTTCATTTCACAAATGTTACTGGATTGGTCAGACGGACAACAGACTGTACAGGGCAGAGGGGCAGCAAGGAGATGTTAGGCACGCCTAGCTCAGGCAACAGGTGCTGTCTCAGATGAGAAATGGCCAGGACACACACTGTATCAGGAACTCACACAAACTGGGCATTACTCTGGGTCAAGACATTTGCAAGGCAAAGAATGCCTAACTACCAAAAAAGCATATTTGGGAGACACGGTTCTTGCCTTTGGTTTATTTGTGTTTATTTACAAAGAAGCTCGGATCTCACATTTAAAAGTGCCAAGTAAACACAAGGCAGCTATTAAATCAGCACATACTAGTTTCTGTTTAAAAAGGGAGCTGGAGGAGGAGTAACTGGGGCACTCTACTGGTCAGCAGAAGACAAGGTTTGGGAGAGGCACCGCCTCCTCCCACCCTAGTGCTTCCAGGAGCCTCTAAGAACCACGCTTCTGGCTCCTGTTTTCCAACTCACCCTTAAGCATTTCGGGAGGCAAGGGTGTCTAAGGGGAGCCCTCCCTCCCAGCCACAGGCTCGTTCTCAGTTGGCTGGTAGTGACTCATTACCTGCTCCCTCCCTCACCAGTGACCTCGGGCCAATCCCTTAATGAGTCCACACCCGGCTCTCTTCTTCTGGCCCGGAAAATTGTCGGGTGGAGTTTTTGGCTCCTTAGGGGGAAGGCTCCAGTGCGCAACCATCCAGATTCCCATAAAGGGCTTCTGGTAGGATCTAGAACCATGTAGAACCCCAGGGTCTAACCTAGGGCCGAGCCAACGCCCCTCCCTGCACAGAAAAGTGTGTGTGTGTGTGCACGAATGGCTGCACCAGTGAGTTCTAATTGTGGAGCCACTAACAGCTTTTTGTGCCGAATACAGTTTTGTAAACTTTGGTGTGTTGGAGAATTGTTTTGCGGGGCCGGGGGAGAGTGGTGCTAGGCATTAAAATCAGGGTTTCATGCATGCCAAGAGGCGCTCTACCACTGAGCTACACTCTTATCCCAAAAGTCGTGCTTTCTTCTGGACATCTTTTGTACATCAAAACTTGTTTGGGGTTGGAGTGGGGAAGGACGCAATCAAAGCAAGTCCCCTGTCACCAAAGGAGACACTGCAACCTCTGGGAAGACCGTTTGGGGAGTTGACCAACTCATCTTCATTTCTCGGGGGTCTCTGGGCTGCTGGACGCAGCGGCGCCGGGTGAAAGGGGTCGCCTGCGCGAGGAAGCGGGCTTTGCGCCACCACAGCAAAACGGGAGTAGCGAGGAGAGAGCTCGGCTTCTTCGCAGAGTAGAGCGAACGCCCGCGAGGTCTCGCTTGGATCCTCGGCAGCCCGGCGCCACTTGCCCGCTACCACCAGCGCCCGCTTCGGGCTGCAGCCGGGCTACTCGGCGTCCCCCTGCCCTCCCAGACCCCAAGCCACAACGGCGCCCACGCTCCACCCCTTGCCCCGCTGCTAGTGGTCGCAGCCCGGCAGGAGCCGGGCCAGTGGACCGCTAGGGGCACAGCCTTCCCTCAGCCCCGGGCCCTCCCCTCGGCCCTGGCACGCCCCGCCCTGAATCTGCAGCCGGCGCCCCAAGTTACCTGCCCTGGGAAGTCCCAGTTACCAGCCAGGCCCCTAAAGGGTGGTCCCCGCGGAGCCCGAAGCCACATTCCTAAGGGTGGGGTCCCCACCTAGAGAGTAACCACGTACCCCACCGAAAGGAAGAGGCCGCGAGAGTCAGAGTAAACTGGGGGTAAAAGTTACATTTAGCTTATTCTCTTCTCCCACCCCCCAACTGCGCTCGGATGGCAGGTTGACTCGGGGACACGGTGTCCGCTCGGTTCCCCGAGCCCGACGACACCGGAGCGTCGAGCTAGGACCGAAGCGCTTTCTGCCGCGCGGATGCTGGAGCGCCCAGGGCGACCCCGCGCGGCTGCGGCCCGGGGGCGGGAAGTGCGGCCGCGCAGCGGACCGGGAGCGGGGGCGCTCAGCCGCGCGCACATGGAGTCGGGGAGCGAGCCGCCCGCCGCCGCCAGCGCCAGGGAAACCTCGGGCTGATTGAATGCAGGCGTGAGGGGTCTGCCAGGGCAGGAGGGCTGCGGGGCAGAAGGAACGGGCGCGGAGGCCACGGCGTGGGGAAGGAGGCCGGGGCCGGGAGAGAAAACCTCAAAGCCACATTTTAAAAATGGGGGTGATTTTAAATGCAAACTCCTGCAGGCGGGTAGGGGGCCGGGCCGCGGGCGCAGGGGCCTGCGGGCCACCCCGGACAACTTTCCGGCGGGAGGTGCGGCCGGAGGGGGCGGCGCCGGCGGCGGGAGGCGGGAGTCGGGGGCGAGGGGGAGTCACTTTAAAGGCTCTTTCTTACCCATAATGCTTTGTGGGGACGTTGACAAGTGGATCCAAGATGGCGTAGAAAGTAATGACAGGTAAGTCCTGACTTCTCCCTTCTCTGTTGCCGGGGCCGCTCCGCGAGCCTCCCGAGCCCTCCGCGGAGGGGCTCCGACTCCCCTGGGGTTCCCTGGGCGCCGGGCGGGGCGGCCCTGGGGCGGGCTGGGGACCCTGGCGGCCCGCGGTGGGGCCCGGGAAGCGGGGCTCTTCGAGGCGAGGCCCGGACGCTGGGGCTGTTTACAGCTTTTTCCCCTCCTCGGTCCCCTTCCCCTCCGCTGGGGGCCGCGGCGCCCGGGGCCCAGGCCGAGGCGGGGGCCTTGCCCGTTCTGGCCTGAGCCTGCGGGAGGTTGCCCCAGCTCGGACCACTCGGGGAGGGGCAGCTGAGCTTCCTCACACGCTCCCCTCCTCCGGGTCGCGGCTGGGGTTAGGGAGCGTGCGGGCCTCCCACGCCCCGCTCGATTCCGCCCGCGGGGCGCGGACTTCCACCCGGCTGGGGCGGGGACCGCGGGCCGGGGAGAGGGGCGTCGGGAAAAGTGGGTCAGGGGTGCGCCCCCTCCCCCGCGCGGGGTTCGCTGAGATTCACTGTGGTCCCCCCTTCCCCTCTCCATTTTCACGAATGCTCAACGGCCCACAAACACATAAACAAAAATAAAACGGGCTATGTCTTCCTGGATATTCCTCAAGAGTCTCTTTTTCAAGAGCTCGCAGACTGCTGTCTTACCTAGGGAACTTTTGATTCCTCTTTCCCAAATTACAGTATTTGAGTGTTCTGCCCCATCGCATTTGGTGAGGATCCTTCAGACAGGGTTGGAAGCTAGGGTCTTCGGTTCTTCTTGAATTTGGGACCCTTAGGTTTTGTTCGCACCACAAAAATTGTCACGACTCCGTTACAGCTTACACTTTTGAGGCAAGTCATTAACACAAAAAGTGTAACTAGAGATAGTGGATTCCTGGAGGAGGAGGAGGGAGACATTGGCTTGGCTAGTTCTTAATTGTGTCTTCTCCTAAGCTCATTAGTGAGGTTTTTTCCTTCATTTGTTTTTTTAAAGTAGGGTCAGTGAAACTGAAAAAGATGACTTTATTTTTTTATTTTTTATTTTTAAGAGCATTTTAGGTCTTTTGTCTTTACTGAAAGGAAGTATTTTTATTTTAAGGTAGAAGAAACATTTTGCAAAGGTACATACTGTACCAGTTTTGTAAGTTTTTCTATTTTAAATGTAGGTGCTCTTTCACTTTAGGCTGATAAAATGTTTGCCGCTGATAATGTTTGTTTCTAGTATTGGATGGAGACATTTTACTTTTCTGTTTGCCTCAGGAATTGGATGAAGTAATTGATCACTAATGAACTACAGTGCTGGTGAGATGTGTAAGGTGAGACTACAGTTAAAAATGATTTCTTTTTTTCCTTTATTTTAATCAACTCTTAAGGACAAGGCAGAAACTTAGTAATTTGGTGGGGCCAACTTTATTTTCTAAATGCATCATTCAATCAAATAGGGTAAGAGCTGGGCTGGATTTAGAAATGAAAAATAATGTCAAATGTACCACGCTCTTTAGTGGCTCCAACATACTCAAACATAGTAGAGCTTATGCAGAGCCAAATGTTATTTGCAGCTACCCTTGGTCAGTGACTTCTCCAGGGGTAATTATAGTTTGCCTCTTCAAATTTCTTTTTGTAACTTTAATTGGATGTCTTAATTTTATTTGTTTCAATGTCTGTTGTCTGTGTTAAATTGAGTATAAGTGATTGTGTATATGGAGTTTGTGCACAGTTGTGGGATTCTTGTAAAGTATACACTTTATTGGAAAGAATTATTTTGGAGAAGTCTATCACTTGAGTTTTTTAAAAAAAATTTTTAGGGTTTTTTTGTTTTTTGGTTTTTTTGTAGTGCTGGGATATAATGCAGGATCTCTCAGTTGTAATAGCCAAGTGTTGTGCTACTGAGCCGCATCCCCAGCTTCTTGCTTTTATTTTCTTAAAAGATGGAACAGTACTTGTCTCTTTAGTACACTACTTGGAAATAAAAATGATAGTATCAAATTCTATTTTACTTACTAGGGGTAAGACTAATTTTTCATTATTTTCTGGTCACACATAGTGTGTGAATTCTAAGTATTATTTTATTTACTCTAACTTGTAATGCTTTGGGTTTAATGAACACTATTGATAATACTGTTAGTACTGTTAGTGGATAACTTACAGTTTTTTAGGGAGAGAGAGAGAAGTTTGCTGATTTTACATTTTTCAGAACCAGTTTTGTGAACTTTAAAATTATCGCTTCTTGGCCTTTTGGCTAAGATCAAGTGTTGTGAACTTTAAAATTATCTTATAGTTGCTTTTGAAAAATGTAAGTAATTACGATCAATTAATTGGTTGTTAAAGTTTTTTTCCATTAATATCTGGGCCTCTGGATTTTGAAATTCTTTCACAAACTTTGTATTTATTATAACATCTATATAAGAAGAAGCTGTGCTTTATTTTTCTAGATAGAGACATATAACTGACATTTTGCCTTTAAAACACACAGGCTGGGGGTGGTGGCGTAATCCTGTAATTCCATCACTTGGGAAGCTGAGGCTGGAGGATGGCCACGAGTTTGAGGCCAACCTAGACTACATAGTGAGTTCAAGGCCAGCCTGAACTACATAGTGAGACCCTGTCTCAACAAACAAAAAAAAATATATACATGCACATACACGTGAAGGTGGACATCGATCAAGATTCTTTTGTAAGCAAAAGTGTACTTTTGTTTGCAACTCAGCAGTGCTTATGTGTACGTCATATAATTTAAATTTTTATTCTTGGGAGAGCAAATATGGAATGTCAAATTTTTCAGATTGTAGATAGATATTGATGCCTTAAACTTTCCAGATAGAATTTTTATCTTGTTTCTTTAAAAATTTATAGATTGTTCTATGGAAAAAAAACCAGTGATTTGCTTTTTGCCCGTGGAGATGTTCGTTTATAATCTAAAATTGAATATTTAAAAGGTAATCTTGTGTGGCTATTATTGAATGGCCTGTATTATGTCAAGACATTTTCCTTTTTTTCTCGTATGTAGATAAATGTTAGTATTCACTTCAAAGTGAAGCTAGTGGTTGACTGTCAAACAACATGTTACACAATGTACTGTATTCTAAAATGAGAAATACCATAGTATTGAAGATGGTGCTGGAGCATAAATCTGTGTATTTCAGTTGAACAAAGAAATACCTTTTTTAGTCTATGCTTTGGCTAGGAAGCTAGTACACTATTTTTAGGTAAGGTGATAGTTTTTGGGAGTCAATATATACAGTCCTATACCTTTATGTCAGCTGGTAAACTTGATTTTTGCACTTGTTAGCAAGAAGCTCATTTTGTAGTGGCATAAACATTTAGCGTACATTGGCTTAAGGTCTGTGTACATTCATAGATAGTCTCGTTTTCACAGGAGAAGGGAATGATGCCAAATCAACAGAAGAAATTATTCCTTTTTTAATTTAAAAATCTACAGCATATTTTCAAAAGGCTAAGACTAGTGCAGAGGGACCTAGAAGTAAGTAGACCAAATCTTTCAAGTGTATCTATGATACACTTGATATAAGTAGGGGTGGCATTAATGTTGAATGCAGGTTAGCCGGTAATTATGTGTCAAAGTATATTTACGATCCCAATATAAGCTCAGTACAAGAAATAAAGTCCTTTGTTGTTTGAGAGTATAAAATTTGGGGGGCTAAGATACCAACAATGACCCAAGAGAGGAACTACTTAAAATATTATAAGCAAGTTATCAGAGTTGTTTATTTTCATAGATATAGGTAAATATGCTTGTGTATTTTTTTTTCTGTGTTCTCTAAAATCTAAAATCGAAGAATGACTTTTAGAAACAACGCAAGTTAAGAGCAGAAATATTTATTGAAAAAAAGCTTCTGTCTGAAAGACAGAAGGGGTCCTGAGTAGGTTGCCCTGTGCTTACACATTTCTAAGTTATATTTTGAAATATATTTTAGAAGTATATCAGTGGAGACTATAGCCATGCCATTTTATAACTCATCTTAATGTGGGCCAAGGATTTAGCTCAGTGGCTCAAGTACTTGCCTGGTAAGCACAAGGTTGTGAGTTCAATCCCTGGAACAAAAAAAAAGCATGTGCTATTAGAATTCACTTTAATTCGTGAATTTATCAGAATTATTTCTGTAGCATGGACTAGAAGAAGCATGAAACATAATGGTTACCCAATGAGGTTGGCTGAGTTAATACTTTTTAGTAATCCTGAATCTAACAGAGTTAGTTCTCTTTAAAAAGACTCTTATACCAGGGATATAGCTCAGTGGCATGAGTGCCTGCCTGGCAAGCACAGGGTCCTGAATTTGATTCCTAGTACCAAAAGTTAATACATAAAGATGTATTATAGATCTAACACAAAGACATATACACATATTATATATAAACATACATTATTTACTATATCTATAGAAATTATTTTGTTAACTTTTCAGTATCCAAAAGGAATGGAAAGTTTCCAACCCAAGTTGATAGTCATACCAACGTGTTTATTCTTATACATTAAACTGGGTCAGTTTTTTCTTAAGAGCGGGAAGTTGTCTGGTAAAACCAGAGTTTATGCATTTGTCTTGCTTTTGAACTTAGAAAAAGGCTAATTCATTATCAGATTCTTCAAAGAATGCATGGCATAATTTTTGACTAACTCATTTTGAAGTATGAATGTTTGTAATTTCTGTGCCATATTTTGGGTATTCTTGGCACGCCTGAATTTGCCTTTTTGTTTTTTTCTGTGGAAATTCTCCTTGTTATGGTGGAAATATTTCTGGAACACAAGCTTTCTTTTAGGAGGCAGTATATTTAATTAATGTACTTTTTTTTTTTTTGGTACCAGGGATTGAACTCATGACCTCAAGCTTACCAGGCAGGCGATTATGCCAATGAGCTAAATCCCCAGCCCTTAATTAATGTACTTTAAAAATCATCTTTATGCAAAAATCATGCATGCTTATGGTAGACTAATTTGAGCAGTTTTTAAAGTAAAAAGTGAAAAAAGAAAGTCCTATGTTCTTTCTCTATCTGTAGTTGTGCCCTCCTTTGCTTTTGGAAAACCTCTGTTTTCCAAGAGTATACAGGCAATAATAAAAATAGAGTGAGAAATCGAGAGATGAGTGGTTATTGAACTTGCATAGACTCTTCTGTTCTTACTGTAATGTTAATGGTGATACTCACAAACTAGCATCTGGTTAAGATAACTATAATTGAATTGTTAAACACTGAGATAGTTCACCTCCAGTCAGGGTGGTAAAGTTTTGGTTTGTTGATCTTCTAATGAAATATTTGTGAATTAAATTTATCGTAATCTGGTGGTGACTGAAATGGTGGTAATGAGTTGCCATCTGTTGAATTTTGTGATAAGCTGCACAATATATTTACTATGGTCTTTTTATAACTCATTATGACAATTTACAAGACAGTTGTGATTTCTATTTTGCTAAGGAAGAAATGTCGGCTTAAACATGAACTCATGTAATGCCACAAGACCAGTAAGGTAGTGGAGATGGTATTCTGTCTGGAAAGCTTGGCTCTGTCATTTCTAGCTAGTCCAGCTTTATTATTTTTTTACATGAGGAAATGTAGACCTGGAGAAAGTGACTTGATCAAGGTTATGCAGCTCACTAGTAGCAACATTAAAGCAAACTTATCTTTGGAGGCTTATCTCAGGAGTTCTGGTCCACCACTGCTTGTGCTACATTTGATTCAATTACCATGGGCCCAAAGACCAGATGCTATGAATGGACATAAATTTCAGAACTGATGCATTAGCCAATGCTGTTTTCTACTCAGTACATAAAAGCTTTCTTTTCTGTCTTTCAGAAATTTTAAAGAGCTCTGATGGGCTATTTGGGTGATACCCAGTGCAGTGAACTGCAGGTAAGGCTTAGGAGAGTTTACAGTATTTGGAAAAGGAAAACTTGATAATGTCTGAAAAAGGAACAAGACTTCATCTCAAGAGTGTCTGACTGGGAAAGATGAGATGGGACAGAGAGTAGGGCAACGAGAAAGTGGGAGTAATACAGGGTAGTAGTGAAAGAGTGGTAATCTGAGGGTGCACGACTTAATTGGCTGTTTCCGGAATGGACTGGATGATGAACAAACTCTCAAGAGATGTGCCTGCTGCTTTGTCAGAGTAGTCTGGAGAAAAGTGAGGGTAGATTAATCTTCTACTTCTCTTCTGAATGAGTAATTGCACAGACTCAGTTTGTCAGCATGTGATTGGAACTTGAGAGATCCTTCAGTTTCTGTGTCAACATTCTGGAGTGGTAATTACCCTGTGCTCTGACAAACTTAAGTATTGAATTGGTTAAGTAATGAATTGTGCTATCTACTATGTATATTGGGTCATGAATGACTGTACATATAAATATGAGGATTTTTGAGTATCTAAAGATCCAGAACATAACAATAGGGACAAAAGGTTGGACTTTTTTCTTAATGATAGCCTGTATCTGTGCTGTCAGCCCTTCAAAAAAAAAATTTTTTTTTTTCCCCTCATGAAATGCCTGCAAATTAAAGACAACTTGGTCTTGGGTATTTTTTATTGCACAGTAATTAATCCTGATCCTATATAATAACTTGGTATTTTAGTATTAAAGTTAAAAAATGGTAGTAGACTACTATAGAAAAAGAATTCAGAGACTTTTAATATACTTGTGGACATTGTTCGTAAGATTCTTTCTTTATTTGGGAGCTGGGGATTGAATGCAGGACCAAGCTAATAAGCATGCATTCTGCCACTGAGCTGTATCCCACACTTAAACTCATTGCTTGATGTATTCTCAGAACTAGTCATTTGGTAGACATCTCCAACTCCAAAAAACTTCAGCTTTATGTAAAATAACTTGCCATCCTGCCTTTTGGATTCTGGTTGGTAAGGTTTACAATAGCATCACTAATTACTTTTTATGCTTCTGATTTAAGCTGCAGTTTTTATTCTTTTTTTTTTTAATTTAAAAATATGGAACGCTTCATGAATTTGTGTGTCATCCTTGCGCAGGGGCCATGCTAATCTTCTCTGTATTGTTCCAATTTTACTCTATGTGCTGCCGAAGCGAGCACCAGTTTTTATTCTTTGCAGTTTAAAAACTTTTCTCTTTCATGATTTTTTTTTGATGTCAGAGATCGAACTCAGAACCTCATGCTTGCCAAATAGATGCTATGCCACTGAGCTGTATCCTAGGCCCGCTCTTTTTCTCTCTCCTCTTTTCTTTTCTTTTCTTTTCTTTTCTTTTCTTTCCTTCCTTCCTTCCTTCCTTCCTTCTTTGGTACTGGGGATTGAACTCATGGCCTCATGCTTTCCAGGCAGTCGCTGTGTCGCCGAGCTATATCCCCGGCCCCTGGACCTTTCTTTATGATTTTTTTTTTTTTGGTGCCGGGGATCCAACTCACGACCTCCCGTTTGCCAAGCAGGCACTTATGCTGCTGAGCTAAACCCCTGGCTCTTGATGATTTTTAACTGTATCCATGTTTCCTGGTCTCTACTTCTTTGATTTGTCCATGACTCCATATTCCCTTTCCAGTAACATAGTTCACTGCTGAATTAGCACACTGACATAGAGAATAACACAATCTTTAGTGTGGCAGAGCTGTAGACTTGCAAGGTTAACAGTGAAATTTAGGCTTGGTTACTTGCTAATGGTTAGTGTAATATATGACTGTAGTTTTTTTTTTTTTTTTTTGAGACAGTCTTGCTTTGTAGTTCAGGCCGACCCTGACTCATTTTGTGGCCTAGACTGGCCTCGAACTCCTGGCATTCCTTTAGCCCAAGCCTTCTGAGTGATGGGATTACAGGTAGTTGTTTGTTTGTTTGTTTTTTAATCCATTTTATTTCAAAGAGGAAAAAAACCCCAGTAAAACAAAATTTCAAAACATGGCAATCAGGGAGCGACAATGGTACATACATTGCACATTGTCATTCCCAGCCCGGAGCACAAGACATCGGCATTCAGTTGTCTGAACAGTACCAGCACAAATCTTTCTCTTCACTGAACTCAGAGAAATCAGGAGTATAACTGTCTTAACTATTTCTCTCCCCCCCCCCCTCTCTCTCCACACACACACACATACACATGTTGTGTCTTTCAGCTTCACACACTTGTGAGACAATACAGTGTTTACACATATGTGTCTGATTTATTTCACTTATGAGTATAGTCTCAAATTGCATCATTTAACTGTAAGTCTCCAGTTTATCCTTCTTTATGGCTGAGTAATACTTCATTATATAAAAATACCACATTTTAAAAAAATCCGTTCCTCAGTGGACGGGCATTTAAGTTGTTCTTTGTTTTTTGAAGTATTTGTTTTGCATGATTTGTTGGTTCATGGGGATGACTGGAAGACTAATTGAGATGAATTGTTGGTCCTTGAGAAACTGAGACCTAGAGTAGTTGTAGATCATGACGAAAAGACCATGAAAGCTGTCAGTCAAAGCCAGAGTGAGCAGTAGTAGGGACTGATGGTTCCCTTCTTGAGGCTTTATCAGGCTTGTATCCTGGAGCCCCTTTGTTCCCTAGATATGCAGTTTACTTTCTTCTTCTTTTTTATACTAGGGATTGAACCTTCTGTGCTCTGCCACTGAGCAGCAGCTCAGCCGCCCTGTAGCTGGGATTACAGGTGTGTGCCACTGTTCCGAGAGGAGTTTACTTTCTTTGTACTGGGGGTTGAAGTCAAAACCTCATGCTTGCCAGGCAGGCACTTGTGTTATTGAGCTAAATCCTTGACCCCGGGAGTGTACTTCCTTAATGTTCAGTAAGTTGAGTCTTTTTTTTTTTTTTTTTTTTTTTTTTTTTTTTTTGGTTTTTTTTTTTTTGGGAGTGTTTTTTTTTTTTTTTTAAATAAATTGATTTTATTAAAGGGCCAGGGGTTTAGCTTAGTGGTGTAAATGCCTGCCTGGCAAATGCAAGGTCATGAGTTCAATCCTTGGCACCAAAAAAAAATTGATTTTAAATAAATTGATTGTTAAATGTTAGGGTTTATTACCCTAAAAATTTCTTTTAGGCATTTCAAAATGCACATACTTTTAATTCATTTTTATTATGGTGTGTAATAATTTAATATTTAAAAAACTTATTGGGTCATGGAACATTTCCATATAATTGGTGTTAGAATTAGTTTTAGTTTCTATGTGGAAAGCTTGCAAAAATAATTTCATCAGGTCATGCTCCTGTAATTCACCTTTCTTTATGGAATTATTGATGGTAACTTTAATGTATATTATTATATTTATTTCTTTTGTTAATTCTATATCCAGGGTAAGTGCTGGAGTTCATTATTATGTTAAAGGATACGAGTATTTTTATGGGTTTTGATGTATATTGTCATCCTGTTTTCCAGGGTGGAATACCAGTTTGTACTTTTAACAGATGTGTGAATGTACCTGTTCACCTTAGATAAGTTGGGCAGAAATCCAGTTTTTCTTCAGAAATGTTTTGCTTATTTAGTGCAAGGTCTTTTTTTTTTTTTTTTTTGGTACCGGGGATCGAACTCATGACCTTACGCTTGCCAGGCAGGCGCTTAAGCCACTGAGCTAAATCCCCAGCCCTGTTTTGCTTATTTAATAGTGTAAAATGGTACTTGCATTTCTTTGATCTGTAGTATTAAATGTAACTATTTGAGTCTTTTACTGTATTAGTACTTGGTAAGACAAGTAAAACCAGATAATAAATAGATAATCATTAGAAAGATAAAGAGAACATATTCAGTGAAAATGTTCATAAGCAAATGTGGTTTAAATGGTAAGTAATTTTGGGGCTAGTGGTTGAAGGGGAACAGTTAGAGTATTCTAAGATCCAGCTCAGCATTTTTTCTTTTTTCTCTTTTTTTGGTATGGGGATTGAACTCATGACCTTGCGCTTGCCAGGCAGGTGCTTAGCCACTGAGCTAAATTCCCAGCCTCTAGCTCAGCATTTTTTGGCCTGCCATGCATTGGGTTGTATCCTCTGAGTGTTTTGCAAGTTTGTAAGCCATGTAGTAGATGAAGGAGGAGACTACTTGAAGCTTAACCAATGAAAAGGTTCTGGCTTGTTGTTTCTTTGTAACTGCCGAGAGGATTTATACCACTAATGTGTAGATGGATGGATGACTTTAAGTCATTCATGTCGAGTTGGTGTGCCATGGCTCTGTTTGAGGAATGGAAAGGTAAATAAAACATTCCTTTTGATAAGGAATTGATCATCTTGTACAGAGAATAAGGGAACAAAAAATGAAAGAACTAGTAGGAATTTAATAGATGCTATAAAAGGAGTTCAGACAAAGGTGCTTAGGGATTAAGTGGGGGCAGGGAGTGAAATTGCCCTCTTAGGGATATCAGGGAACATTTCAACTGAAAGAAGTAGCATTTAAATCTCAGAAAATGAGAAGCATTGGAAAGAAAAGGGCATTCTAGAGCAGTGCATAGAGATGGTCTGGGAAATGTGGATGTTAGGAAACAACATATTCAGCTAACTGAGTGCTGGGATAACTAAAAGGAACTAAATGGAAGGTAAGGCTGCCAGTGGGTTGTGACTGGATTTTAGAGAGTATTAAATGTCTCACCAAAAATGAGTATAATGTATTGGTAGGGAGGAGAATTTAAGGACAAGGACCCAAGTTGGGTTCGTGGGAACAGGCCAAACAAGAGGTGATGAGGATTTGAATTGAATTGGTGACCTTGGAAAGATGTTTTAGAGGTTGAACGGAGAGGGGTATGACTGGTTAGGTAGGGTAAGATAGGTGGGGAATAATCAGTTATCTTGAATCAGAGATGGCATTGCTTTTGTTAGGGTTGGGAGCATGGGAGAATGGGGCAAAAACAAACAGGCAAACAAACAAACAAACAGACAGAATAAGGAAGTCTAGAGAGAGGATGGACCTTAGGGGTTTAGTGTAGAGAATTAATGAATTTGATTTTAACTGTGTTTAAGAAACCAGCGGAAAGTTGAAGTCAAAATTTTTTAAATCCTGGAACAAATTTGAGAGACATATTGGAGCAGTAGCTAAGGAAATTTGGGATCTGAGGACTTAGCAAAATCAGCCAGTCTCACAGGCAGTTGAAGCAGAATGAAGACTGGCATTTCCTGATGCCTCCTCTAACACTTGCTTCCCCCGCCCCCCCATCAGAGATGCTGAGAAATGCTCACCCAGGTAGCAGTGGAGAGTTGCAAGTGGCATTGTTGTTTTGGAGAAATGTGGATGTGGGCTTTTTTTAAATTAAGAAAATATTAACATGGACACTTTGAAAACATACAAATATGTAATCAATCCCATGTACCTGTTGTCTGATTTGTCAACTGCCTGTGTTGTTTGATCTGTTTGTTACCTTCTCATCAGTTACACTAGAACAATGGAAGGAGTCTTTTGATGACCCTATGTGTATTTGTAAGCATGGAGAGTTGAATGATGTCTTTGGGTTTGTTCCCATACTTCTGGAAAGGGTTTAGGACAAAAAGAACTAGGATTAACTCCAGAATTTCTGTACTGCCTTGGCTTTGTGTCTTTGGGCTAATTATTGAATCTCCTGAGACTAAATCTTTTTGTTTTTCATGACAATGAACCTTGTTGAAAATTATAAAATACAGATGAAGTTTTTAAAAACCTATAATTCTACCACCCAGAGATACCCATTCTTATTTCTTAATAAACTTTTAATTTTGGAATAAGTTTAGATTTACAGAAAAGTTGCTAATGTAGGTTAAAGTACTTACACTCTGTATCCACTTTTCTCCATTGTTAACATTTTACATTTCTATAACACAGTTGTCAAATCTAGGAAACCATCTTTGGTGCATTACTGTTAACTAATTTTCTTAGTTGGATTTCACCAGTTTTTCCACTAATATCTTTTGTTTGTTCTAGAAGCACATTGTATTTGCTCTGCCTTATTCCTCTTTGGGCTGTGACTGTCGTTTGTGCAACTTTATTTTTTTGTGACAGTTTTGAGGAATACTGGTCAAGTATTTTCTATAGTGTCCCTCAGGTGGGATTTGTCTGGTGTTTTCTCATGATTAGTCTGGAGTTATAGTTTTGGGAAAAGAGGTGCAGACTTCTAAAATATTTTGTTTCTATCCTCCCTTTTTATATAAAATATTCAGTACATATAGTTATTTTATAAAAATGGGGTTGGAGACTATATTATTTATAATCTGCTATTTCACTTTACACATGAAAATGAATATACATATATGATCTGGAAGTATTTGAAACATCATCTTTTGATAAGTTAGTCTTTTTTTCTTTTGGTACCAGAGATCGAACTCACGACTGTGCACTTGCCAGGCAGGCCCTCATGCCATTGAGCTAAATCCGCGTCCTGATAAGTTAGTGTTTAAGGATGGAATAGTGATGTTGGTGTGATACTTTTTAACTATGTTGACTCTTATATATATGTTTTATTTAAAAAGTTCAGTTGCAAATTACGATGAATTAAGTGATCACATGTCTACACAGATAATCTAGAAGGAAAAATAAAAACAAAGGATAGAAAATGTTTTATAATAAAAATGAACAGTAGTCCCTTTTAGAATTCGTTCTTTTAATATAATTTGCTTGCTTCTCAGATACGAATTTTTTGTTTTTTCATATCTTTATTGATTGTTAAATCTGTTAAATGATTTGAGAGGAGCATCAGACTCCTCAGGAAACGATTTGGAGTTATTGAAACTAAGAAGGCCATCTCCAGAATTGCTAGCAGTTCTGAAAAATGAGTCAGGAAAAATCAAAGATAGATGGAAAAAAAAAAATCTCAAATTTAGCCATTGCTGAAAACTTAGTTTTTCTTGTCTTACCATTTTAGTCACTAAAACAGATGGAAGAAATTCTATCAGAATATTTCTTCCATGTATTTAAAGCAGTTTATTTCGCTATTACTGAAGTCCATTTGTTTTGGAATTTAGGAAGAATTTACCTCTTTATGAAAGAGGCTATTCAAAATAGAAAATTGCATGATAATCTTTAGTTTCTAGTTTTCTCTCAGTAGGCTTAATCTCTCCAACTGCTTCTTGTGTACTGAGTGATTTTACGTTTTAGAAAAAAATGAAATTCCAGCTGAATATTAAATATAGTACAAGAAATAAGACTTCACAGAATATTTTGTTTATTTCCCATAGTACCGTTACAGATTCCAGTTTTGAATAAAACTGGATAAATTGAAAGATAAGATAGCATTCCTCTTTATGACTTGGCATTCTCATGGGAACTGAATTTGGTATAGGATTGTTCTTGGAATGCTTGGCATTTTGGTTATTATAGGTCATCTCTTTGGGAAATTCAATTAAAGTACTTAATGGTTTAAGTGTTAATTTTAAATGTGTTTGGGGGTTGTCATGGGGATAAAAATAGCATAAAATATGATTCATTTATAATATAGTTGTATTGAACAGGAAAACATGATAGGCAATATTTAATTCAAGATAATATGGTTTGAGACCAAATAATTCTGTTTTATTTGTTTATATTGATTTATTTTTTTGAGACAGGGTCTTGCTGTGTAGCATAGGCTGGCCTTAAACCTCTGTCATCCTCTTGTCTCAGCCTAGCCGTAGCCTCAGTGTTGGCATTACATGTGTGTGCCACCACACCCGGCTAAGATGCCAGATAATTTAGTAGGAAGTAATTCTGCTTTTGGGAGGAAAGCATTTTAAAGGAGTAGGCCTTGAAGAAAGGATTCATTAAAAGCTGGGTAAGATGTAGGTCCATAGGTGAGGAAAGGACATTCTGGTGGAGAGAATAGTATTGTTGCTCACTGTACCTGAGATTTCTTTGAGAAGTGGTGAGAAGTCAGATTGTAGATGTCCCAGCTACCTAGTAATAAGCCTGAGCATAATTTTAGTCATTTCAGAATCCTTGTGCCATCTCTAGAGTAGTAGTTCTTAACTTTTTTCCTACCAGAAGAAGAGCCACATCTTTTTCCCATGGCCTTTCTGCTACTTGGGGAGGGGGAGTTGGGAAGGACATGTTCTGATAAGCTTTCCTCACTCCATTGGCTTAGGTCATGTGGTTATTCTAGTAACTGATCAATCTGGTTTTTCTTTCTGTGGTCACAGGACATTTATTTTCTAGTAACAGCCTTGTTTCAGGATAATAATTCAGTTTCCACAGGAAAAATAGCAATGTATTAGGCAAATTAAAAACAAATTACTAACTTTAAAAAAATACGGATCTCTAGTTTTTTTTCCAGTAGTCTTTCTTGTTTGAATCTTTTTGTTAGTTATGTAAGAAATGTATATTTTACTTATTTTTAAAGTTTTCCTATGGTTTTATTTAGTCCAACAGGTAAAGGAATCTTGGGTCATTTCTGTCAAAGGAGAGAGAGAGAGAGAGTGATGATATTTAGCATAACACGTCAGTCCTCTGAAACTGATACACAGTTGGTTCATTTTACTGAAACTGATTATGAGATAAACTTTGTCCTAATAGAGATAAATATATAAGAGATGCATAAGTTATTCTGAATTTAGATTGAAGAAATTTTACTTATTACAGTACTGTTGGCTTCTGCTATTTGATCAATGCTTACTTTTCTTTAAAGCCTGACCCTAATCAAATAAAAGATTCAGATATTTTGAGATCAAGGAGAGAACCATGACTGCATTAACAAGAGAAGTTAATTTAAGAAGTATAAGTGCTCGCTCTTTCTTTTTTTTTTTTTTTCCAGTACTGGGAGTTGAACTCACGACCTCATGCTTGCCAAGCAGGCGCAGTGCCACTGAGCTATATCCCTGGTCTTATAAGTGCTTTTTAAACTAAATTTCATGACTTGATTTCAAGGTGGTCTGGTGGTTATTCTGCTGTCACAGTTTCACAGTGGGAGGAGAATGATGTCTTCTTGTCATCTGCTACTGAAAATGTGTTGGTCTAGGTCTGTCTCTATGGTATACTACTGATTTCACTTTTCTTTCAGTATTTACTTTTGGTCCTGGGCCAGCCATCTAGCTAATGATGGCCTTCTTCAGAAGCATCCTACATTTTGTTTCAGATCTATGAACTGTTTGAAGATGTTCTTTCTGTTTTGTTTTGTTTTTTGAGATAGGGTTTCACTACATAGTTCAGGCTGGCCTTGAACTCACTCTGTAGCCCAGGTTGGCCTCAAACTCTCAGCAATCCTCCTGCCTCAACCTCCTGAGTGCTGGGATTATAGGTGTGCACCACCATGCCCACCCTAAAATGTTCTTTCTAAAACACTGTTCTTGCTTGTAAAACCTACATATAAGGAAGGAAAGTATGAGTTTTCTATTTATTAACAACATACTTATCCTTCTGTATCGACTTGCAAATTTTTAAAAGCCATGCTACTTGTCACACAGATTCACATTTTAAAAATAATTTTAAAATAATTATCTTCAACTTTTTTTGGTGAACAGTTTTACTAATGTAGCACATGCACAGTTTGTACAGCTAGCATAATAAATCGGGATGCCAAATAGTATCATCACCCCCTAAACTCCCTCATTCTTTCTGTTTATAATTATATTGCCACAATTCATGACCCCAGGCAACTACTGATCTGATCTCTTCCTATAGTTTGTCTTTCTGAGAATGTCATATAAATGGAATCATATAGTGTGTAAGTTCTTGAGGTTTTTTTTTTATTGAGAATAAGATTTGTTTTGTGATGCTGGCGTTGAACCTAGACCATTGCACATGCCAGGCAAGTAGTGTTCTATGCTGAGCTACACTCTCAGTCTCAAGGTAATATTTTTGAGATTCATCCAAGTTATTTTATGTATTACAAGGCTGAGCCTTTTTATTTCTGAGTGCTTTTTCTATTGTGGAGAAGTACCATAGGTTGTTTATCCACTCACTTGTTGAAGGCCATTTTTTCCTCAGTGTCCAGCAATTATGAATAGAGTGGCTATAAACATTGTTGTGTGAGTATAGTTTTCATTTCTCTAGGATAGTGGTCATGGGAACAAGAAAAATTGTTAGGTGATATATAGTACATACTTGGTTTTACATGAGAACTGTACACTCTTTGCAGAGCGTCCTGTTTTATATTCCAGCTAGGTATTATAAGAGAGTTCCATACATTATTTGGTTTTACCAGTATTTTATTACTATTACTTTCTGTGATTCTGAGGACCAAGCCTAGAACTTTGTACATACTAGCTGAGTACCTTACTACTGAGTTATACCCTAGCCTACCAATATTTAAAATTTATGCTACTAGGTAGGTAGTAGTATCTAATCATGACTTTAATTTGCATTTCCTTCATGGCTACTGATGTGGAAGATCTTTTTTTTTCTTTTTGGTACTGGGTATCAAACACACAACCTCGCACCTGCCAGGCAGGTGCTTATGCTGCTGAGCTAAATCCCCAGCCCAAAGATCTTTGTGTGTGTGTGTGTGTGTGTGTGTGTATGTGTATGTGAGTGTGATTTTTCTTTTTAATCCCGTGTCAGCCTCCCACAGTGCCAGGATTATAGTTGTGTGCCACTACACCCAGTATTGCCAAACCTGTCATTGAGTCATTTTTTTATTAGTGAGTTTGAAAAGTCCTTTGTATATTCATATGCAAATTCTTTTTAAGATTTGTGATTTGCAAATATTTTCTACTAGCTTTTAGCTTTTCATTCTTTTATCAGTGTCTTTCATAGTGCAAGAATGTTTAATTTTGCTAAAGTGCAATATATCAGTTTTGTTCTTTTGTTGGATTGTGCTAAAATGAGTTGATTTTAAAACAAGTTTCTATTCTTTTAAAATGGTAAAAAATAACAGTGATGGGAATGCTCTCATAAAACTGGTTTTTGTGGAACAGTGCACAGAAATGATAAGATGTTTCTACTTTATGTAATGACACTAATAAACCTAGTCTTGGATTGCCCAGGACTTCTACTTAACTAGAGGAAATGACTGGCTTAGGTTTGTGTGTTTCCCACTTTTTAAATCACTAATCACTAATATGATTTGCCTTTAAAATGTAGAACTGTGTAGGAAATTAGTCATTAACCCTGTTCCAGAATTAAAATGGTGACATTTAATGGTCCCTTTTGCTGGCTGCTCTTGGTGGTGCATGGGTTTGTTTTCACTGCATTGGACTGGCATTATAACCTTGATGGCTTGTGGGTTCAGGGTTAGTATTAGGCTGGAGTTGTGTTAAAGTGTCTAGGTTTGAATCTGCTTCTGTCACAGGGTAGCTGTGGGTATGTATTTTTAAGTCTGAGCCTCAGTTTCATCATCTGTGAATGGGAATGTAATAATAATAATGTCCAGGGGCTGGGGATTTAGCTCAGTGGCTTAAGTGCCTGCCTGGCAAGCGCAAGGTCGTGAGTTCGATCCCTAGTACAAAAAAAAAAAAAAAAAAAAAAAAAAAAAAAATAATAATAATAATGTCTACTTTTTGGGTCATTATGAGGATTGTTAGATTTCATAAATGTAGTCTATTCAATAACATCTAACACACAGTAGGCATTCAGTAAATGCTTGTTGTTACTGAGGCAGCTTTATAATAAAGCATTGAAACTATGTGTTGGAGGTCAAATAACAAAATTCCACACTGTACTAGTTGCCTTTGTTGTATTAGTTATCAATGACCTATGGCCAGTATTACTAATAATTATGTATAAATATTGTTTTACAAGGTAGTTCATTTTCTATCTATAAATTAGGACTGTCTTGATTCTAACTGTCTGAAGTAAAAACTTAAACTGAGTTTAGTTAGAGAGAAAATTTTGGCTTACCTAACTTTAAAAGTCTAAGCACAACTAGCTGAATTCAGAGCTCAGATGATGGAATTGGGGTATTGTCTCCTTATGAATAAACCTGCTTTTTCCTCTGTAGGTTTCAATTGCTGGAACTGTGTGTTAGAAAGATGGCTGTAGTATATTCTACCCTAGTAGGTTCTTGGATTTAGATTTAACAGGAAAGAGCACCTGTCTCATTTCCAAAAGCTAAGATAAATAACAGACAAAACAAAATAGCACCCGAGGCTGTCTCCTCGGCTTGTCTCATGGGCTCTTACCAGGTTACAGGTCTTACTTGAGTCATCCCTGTGTCAGAGGTTATGAAGCACTGACTGACCAGTTCTGGTCACCAGCTACACTTACGTCCTTGATAAAGTTTCCTCTGTAACCACATGGACTGGGTGGAAGAGAGGTGAATTCTCTATGTATGGTTTTTTTTTTTTTTTTTTAATTGGTACCAGGGATCAAACTCACAACCACGTGCTTACAAGGCAGGCACTTATGCCGCTGAGCTAAATCCCCAGCCCCCGAGAGGTGAATTCTCAAAGGGAAATTGTGTCATTTTACTACCAGGAAAATGATACTGGGCAGCAAAATAATGTCCATTGAAGGTATTAATCTCCTTTTACGGGTCAGCAACAGATCAGAGGAGTTAATAGATTTGGATTAGAGTCTTGGCTTCTGATTTTTAACTTTGTTGCCAGGGAAGACACATCCTTAATGTAAGTTTCCCCCCAAAGGAGCAAAGGTTTATAAGTAGTAGTGTTTTATGTTTATTTGGTGAAAGTTTGGGTAATTTTTCATAGGAAGATAAAGAGGACAGATAGGGTGGATCTCAGCAATGAATGAATGTGGTGATTTTTTTTCTACATTGTTTTGCTTAAACATAGCTCAGTTACTTTAATTCCTTGGGCCTCTCTGTCCCCATGGGAGAGCCTCCTGTTCACCCAGCTTGGTCAGTATCTCCCGTTGTATCTAGCTGTCATGTCTAGGCAGCAGGATCACTTGGGTCCTGCTACATGTATGTGTGAATCTGTATATCCTACACAAGGGTGAAGTATATCTCGTAACTGACCTCCATGTAGAAGCAGTATTAAATCTCTCCCTGCTTATTATCTATAGTCTATTTTATCATGGCCTGAGATGTTTTCTGACTTTGACAATGACTGGCAGTTATTTTATGTTAGAGAAACGACTTCAGCTTTCTTCAGAGAGAGAGTATATAGCAAGGTCAAGCTGTTCTGAAAAATCAAAGAAAACCGTTGAATAGAAATCTGCCTTGTGTTGAGATCCATGCTATAGCAGAGTATTCCTGAAACTAATTATTGAGCCATAATTAACAAAGTTAAGTGTGGCAGAAACTGTGACGTCCACTTTTGAGGTAAGCATCAGAACCTAAAGTGAGAGAGCCACTAATGCTGTAAATTAAGTCATTTCTTCCCAAAGCTCCTGAAGTTAATAGTTATGCCTTTAATCTCTACTTGTATGCTAATGTTATTGAGAGCTCCCTGACTAATGTGTCTGGTGATTAATGTTGGCAGGAGTCATTTTGAATGCTCCTCATAGCCAGTTTTAGGGTTATCTTGTCTTTCTTTACCACTGGCATACAAATGTACTTACTTCTCTGTTGACTATTCTTATATAATCATTACTTATTTACTTAGATTACAACAGTAGGTGAAAATAAGTTCCTCTGTCAAGTAGGTAGTTACATAGGATGTTTTATTTTCTGTAAATACAGTATTGTAAATTGAGGTTCCATTTTATGCAAATTGAAAATTTGGAAGTTTAGAGGAATAACAATTGTTAACACTTAGCGAGCACTTACTATCTGTCAGTCTTTTAAGCACTTTGCCAATATTTTTTCACTTAATCCTTACAATAATCCTAGGAGGTAGGTATGAGTTCTCACCAGTTTAGAAGTAAGTTGAGATATTCAAGGTAAGTCAATTACTACGGGCCACTCAGCTGGTAAATGATGCCATTGGTGAGTGTTCAAGGCAGATCCTCTGGATCTGAGCCTGTTTTCTTTGTTATCTTGCTGTTTAGCTTGTGCAATATCAGTTTTGAATTTCTTACTGCTTATCATTGTAATATTTGTCTAGGTGTGAGGTGGGAGTTTTGTAGAGTAGATTTGCTAATTTTAGGGCCATTGATTATCTGTGGATTTATTGTCTTCTGTTGCGGTTGTCAGATAAGAAAACATTAAATGATTGTATTGTTCTCAACTCAGGCTGATTTCGTTCCAGGGGAAACATTTGTTAATGTCTGGAGACAATTTTGGTTGTCACTGATCAGGGCATGTGCTATTGGCATATAGTGGGGAGAACCCAGAGTTACTGTAAAATACCCCACAATGTGTAGAATAGCTCCTTACCAAAAGAATTATCCAACCCAAAATGTGAGTAGTTAACTGTGATCTGTGTCATCACTTGGTAATTATGTTGTAATGTTCTCTCTCTTTGTATCAGGAATTGAACTTATGACTTCATACTTGCTAAGCAGGCGCTGTGCTGCTGCTTTATATCCCTGGCCCCATAATGTTTTTATGTGTAGTGGGCAAAATCATTGTAGTAATAAAGTTTTGTTTTGTTCAGGTTTTTTGGGTGGTACTGGGGACTGAGCCCAGGACCTGACACATGGTAGCTATACCACTGAGCTATACCCCTAACCCTTTTTTTGTTGTTTTTATTTTGAGTCAGGGTCTTGGTGTTTCCCAGGCTGGCTTCAAACTTTTGATCATCTTCCCTCAGCCTCCTGAGTAGCTAGGGTTACATGTGTGCACCACCACACTTGGCTGTGCCAAGGTTTTCTGCTCCTGCCATCCGAATGGTAGCGCTGAGGAAGTGTGCTCAGACTGTCATTGCCTCTTCCTTGAGCTTAGTGGTGACTTATTGGTGATGATGCCTCTTATTTCTTTCCCTTTTAACTAGCTCTTCATAGCATTTATATTCAGTGTGCTGCTTCCTTATATAAAAACTTTCTATCACGTACAGAGTAGAACCTTCACTTCCTCTTGTGGCCTTTGAGGTCAACTATAGCTTCTCCTCCATACCTTAAGTGGTAGATTTTCTCCCCTTAGTGATTTCTGTTGGATTTCTCTCTTTGAAAGCTTACATTTGCTTCCCCATCATTTGTGTGGTGAACTCCCGTTCACTTCTTGAGTCTGGCTCATGCCTCTGGGTGGATGGAATAAGTCCTTGTAATTGTTCATTTGTGCTTTGACTCCATTGCTAGAATCTGAGTTTCTTAAAGCAGCAACCTTGTGCTCCATCTTTGTATTTGTGCCTGCAGCTACAGGGCACGGCCTTGGAAAATATTTGATGAATCAAATTAATGGACAGGTCAAACTTTCATTTTAGTCATTTTTTTCAGTAGGTTGAAAAATGTTGTATACAGCATAGATTTTGATTTCCTACACTCAGAGTCACAGAATTGTGACACGACATTAGGATACAGAAATAGAAAGTTTTGGATGTGAAACATTTCTGCACTTGTAAAAAGAGGCACGGGGGTGGGGATCTGATGTAGTTGTACTCTGCAGTGTTTAAAGTCATGTTTCATTTACAGATTTATCAATTTATTGTTTTTATCAGTTTGATATATCACTGGCTTAAGGTTGGCATTTTGGCTTGGCTGTTAGCAAAGAATTCATAAAATATAAAACAGAGGTTTAGATTTATAGCATTAATACCTGCTGCCTAGTCAGGAGACTAGTTGAAAGAAATTATTCAGATAGATAATTAAGCTGGTTAAGGTAAGAGTGGACCTAGAACTTAACACATTAAGTCTTTAAAATCTCTTCTGTTGTTTCTTTCCATCTTTAGGATTTTTGTCCCTGAGTCATGGAAGACAGAAGAGCTGAAAAGTCATGTGAACAAGCATGTGAGTCATTGAAGAGGCAGGACTATGATATGGCCCTCAAGCACTGTACAGAGGCCCTCCTTTCTCTCGGCCAGTACTCCATGGCCGACCTCCCAGGACCGTGTCCACTGGAGATTGAACACATCAAAATTGAGAGTCTTCTTTACAGAATTGCCTCATTTTTGCAGCTGGTGAGTAAACCCTGTTGGTAGGCCAAGGCAGAATCACATGCAATGGGCCTTTTCATTCAGTGGGGTTATTGGTGGTCATTCCCTGTACAAGGCAGCTAATTCCGGCCTGAAGAGATATGAGTAAAATCCCAGGTGATTGCTGTGTTCTTAAGCTTTGTTGTTGTAAGGTGGTACAGCATTTTGAGTTACTCAGTCATTCAACAAATATTTATGGAGTGCTTACTGTATAGTAGACACTGTTCTAGGAACTTTTTGTGTAGATGAATGCAAAGAAAGAGATCCCTTCTTCAGGGTACTTTTTTCTAGGAAAAGGACAGATAAACAATAGCTGTTATAAATACGTAAACACTATGGGTGGGGTTTTTTTTTGTATATATGAGTTTTTCTGTTTGTTGTGAGACAGGGTCTCACTATGTAGGTCAGGCTGACCTTGAACTTTTGGCATTTTCCTGCTGCAGTGTCCTGAGTGTTGCACCCCATGCTTGGTTTACGTAGATTCAGTGCATGAATAAAGAAGCTAATGGCAAGGAGGCTGGAAATACAGAGATAGTGTTGTAATGTTAAATGGAGTTGACAAGGTAGATCTTGAGGAGGTGGTAAGAAGGAGGCAAGGAAGGAGTGAGCCGCCTGCAAGTCTAGAGGTAAAAGGAACAGGAAGTACAGAGACTGAGGAAGAAGTGTGGCTGGTTTCCTGGAGGGACAGCTGGATTTGCATGAGTGGAAGAGGGTATGCAAGGAGGAGAGGAAAAAGGGCAAAGCCTGTGGGGCTGCCTGGTCAGTGCACGGACTTCAGTGCTTAATCTGTGAGGTTGGGAGCTGTGGCAGCACTTCCGGCAGAAGGGTAGCGGTAGCATCATCTGATTCACAGAAACAATTCAACTTGTGTTGAAAATAGTTGATAAAGGAGTAAGAGTAGGTACAAGGAGACTACTTTGGAAAGTATAGGAGTATTCTAGGCCAGAGATAACTCAGCCCAAAATGACAGCAGTGGAGATGGTCAGAAGTAACCAGTTCTGGTTTATAAGTTAAATGAAAAGTAGTATTTTCCTGATGTACTGAATGCAGGACATGAGAGATAGCTGCCGTATTTACTTACTTTGACATTTTTTGTCTGAGCAATTAGAAGAATAGAATTTCCTTCAACTGAGGTGAAAAAGCTGTGGTTGAGGACTAGGTTTTGTGGGCTTTGGGACTTGTGAGTTTGAGAAGTCACTTAGCTGCTAATTTAGAGATGTTAAAATAAGCAGTCAGGTGTACAAGTATGGCATGGGAGAGAGAGATTAACTTAAAAGTCTGTGGGATACCGATGCTTACTAGGATCTAGAGCCTAGGTGAAATCACTAAGGAGATGCATGTAGATATGTAGAGGATAGAGATCCAAAGCTTTAGTTTTGTGGGTCTTCAATGTTGAGAGATTGGGAGATGAGGAGGAACCAATAGAGCAGCTTGAAGAGCACTTGTGAGGAGAAGGAAAAGAGAGCCAGGCGTCATGGGAGCTGAACAAAGGAAGTGCGTATGTCAGAGTGAACCAGCCATTGTCAGTGTCAGCTGCTAGACAAGTGGTAGTGTCTAGATGGGTGCATGTGAGTGTAACTGGATCTGACTGGATGCAGCAGGTCACCAGTGACTGCCATAACAGCTTCCTTGGAATAATAGTGGCAGTTTGATTACAGGGGCCTAAGAGAAACTCAGGGAAAGAATGGGAATACCGTTTGTGTGTGTGTGTGTGTGTGTGTGTGTGCGTGTGTGTGTGCGCGCGCGCTAGGGATCGAACTCACGACCTTGCATTTGCCAGGCAGGCACTTACACCACTGAGCTACACCCCCTGCCCTGGGAATACCTTAATAAGGGCACCTGTTGAGTTCTGCTAGGAGAGGGTACCAGAAACGTAAATAGTGGGAGAAGTGAAGTTAAGAGAAGCACTTGACTAGTTGGGAGAAAGAGTAGTGTTTGTTTATAACTATGAACAATCAAAAGTAAAATATTGAAGATGTGAGAGAGAGAGGAGGCTTATTGGAGTGATGTCCTTGAGCCAGCAGAGGAGTGGATCTGTGTAGTGCTAAGATTGACTTGAGAAGGGAGCATGGATAGTTGATTTGGACACAGGTGGAAGAAACAAAAAGGGTTCTGGGCAGCAGGCAGGCCTGGTGGTAGTGGTCACTGGAAATTCTCTGCTCCGCTCCAGATTCTCAGTCAAGCCATTCGGTGAGGAGGAGGGTGGGAGAGGAATTTGCGGCTAGGAGAGGTAAGAGAAGGCAAGAATTCCACGCTGGACTCAGTGGATTAGGGAAGCACACTGTGGTGTTTGTAGAGTGTTGCATCCTCACAGAGTACCGAGCTTAGTGCTGTTCTGTGAATATTTGTGAATGTTAAGTTGATAACATTCATGATTCCACTTTGAAACAAAGTTGAGATTCTCTTTGGTAACATCTCTGAAAAGCAACCTTTAGGGCTGGGGATGTAGCTCAGTAGTAGAGTTCTTGCCTAGCGTGCATGAGGCCCTGAGTTCAATCCCTAGTACCATAAAACCAGAATCAAACCAGACAAAAACAGCCCTTGAACTACTTAATTTTATCTTCTTTTATTTTTCAGAAAAACTATGGGCAAGCTGATGAAGATTGTAGGCATGGTATGTTTGAAAACTGGACTCATTTCTGATTTTGAATTATTTAATTGAGCAATGTTTAAGGTTTGATTTTTTTTTTTTTCCTCATTTGCTGATTTTAGAAGTTATTATAATACTAAAAATCCCCACCTTACTGTGGTACCTATTGACTGATTTGGTTGATATCTTTCCTGCTAAGTTAGGGGTAATGTACATGTACATTATTCCTATGCAAAGATGTCAGTGTTTCTGTCATCCACAAGGGAACACTGACATTATATTCTTTTTATAGTTTATATATTTATAATCAATAAGAACCCATGTTTAAGAAATATGAGACACATAAATTAAAATGTTGAGCTTGAATAGACTGAGAATAAAGGCCTACTGTCCTAAAATGTTTCTTGTTAATAAGAATATTTGTCTTAGGGAGAAGAGACCATTAAAATGCTCTTAAGCAATTATGTTTTCTTTTGGGCAGGTAATTGAGGTTAATACAAACCTTATTTTTGAGTACTCATAGTATATAAAACCATTTCTTCCTGATTGCTGCCATTGCACTAGGCTGAATCTAGGAGTAAGTGGGAGAAAGTTCAGTTTATAGTCACATATGCGATTTTTTATACAGCTTAGTAACTTGCATAATACAGTATTTCATTAATGCAAAATTAAGGGTTGGAGCTGAGGTGTTTGACATAAATTCACCCCTCCCATTTACTCCTTTGTGTCAACACTTTAACAAAATTAAAGTTTGTTATAATCCTTACAAAATTGTATTATATACTAGTGTGATATATGAACTTAACTTAGCCTTTTCCAAAGATCAGTGACCTCTTTCCAAATTATATTGGTTTGAAAGTTAAATTAGAGGGCCAGGGATTTAGCTCAGTGGCTTAAAGCGCCTGCCTGGCAAGCGCAAGGTCGTGAGTTCGATCCCCGGTACCAAAAAAAAAAAAAAAAAGAAAGTCAAATTAGAATAAGAGATATGTAGTACGATATTTCTTTAAAAATTCCTTGCTGTCTTTGGGCATTCATAAAATATCAAAAAGTCAAATAACACGAAGTAACATGAGAAGGGAATAAGTTTCCTTTCTCTCACCTGAAGAAATCTTGTTACTAGTTTGTGGTATCTTCTGCACCTTTCCCTGTAGTGATAAATACAGTACTTAATAATACATACTTAGGATTTTACTTTTAAAAATTAAAGAAGAATTAGGGTTTTACTTTTAAAAATTAAAGAATTGAGATTAGATGGTCACAAAGCTGCATCATAGTAGTGTGCTTGATTACGTATCACTAATTATGGATATATGGCAGTTTCTCTAAGTTAATATACTAGCTCCAGATTCTGCTTAATACTCTCCAGTGTGGATGTGCTATAATTTATTCAGGTATTTTCCCAGATTGACGAACTTTCAGAAAACAAACAGTTTTCTAGTTTGTCATTATGAGTTGAGCTTAGTAAACATATATTCATTCTTACTGTTGCCTTTCTTATTGAAGACCTTCAAACTTAGATTCCTAACTATATACATCTCTGGTTTTTGATGATTCTCTCAGATTAGTTTCAAAGGTACACACCTTCAGCAATCCGTGAGAATACCCTTTCCCTGAAATCTTACTAACACTGAAACCTATTATTGGTCATAGTTCTTTAATTTTCTCTTCCCTAGGGAATAGTGAAATCGATGCCATCTTCTCATTTTGTGGAGGGCAAACAGAAGTCTCGGTAGATTTAACAACTTGTGAAAAATCACAGAAAAATTACTGCTATTGGTGAAGAAAGATACAGAAAAACTGCATTTTTCTGTTGATTGTCTCACTTAGCATTACTTTGGTAGTATTTTATAGCAAGTGAATAACCAAAAGTGTAGCCGGTTCTAAGATGAAATTGTCATGCCATATCACAACTGTGGTGTCAGTGGAATGCAGGTTGGTAATATGTTCAGACCTTTGACCCACTAATCTCATTTCTGGGATACTATCCCAAGTAAATAATCTGAAAGAAGGAAAAAAATCGTTTGCAGAGTGCTGTTGATTGCAGTGCTGAGTGTATAAGTAAAAAGTCGGTTAGCTTGCAGTAAGGAAGGAGTTCTTTTATTACATCCTGTGTGTTTCTTGTTGCCTTGTATGTGTTAAATAAGAACTTGAAAAGGTTTTTTTTTTTTTTTTTTTTGTCTTTTTGAGGTAAGGACTTACTTTGCAGTTCAGGCTGGCCTTGAGCTCACTTTGTAACCCAGTCTGGTCTCAGACTCACAATGGTTGTCTTGCCTCAGCATCCCAAGTGCTGGGATGACAGGCGAGCACCACCACACCCAGCGTGGTCATTTTTTAATTGACATAAAAACATGTATACAAAAGTTGTTTGTTTGAAATAGATATTTGGGAATATTAGCCAAGAGTCTTCATGTAGTTGCAGAGTCTGATACTATATGTAATTTTTTTCTTTTCAATTTTTATTAAAGTTATGTTTGTATAATACAAAAATGTTGTGGTTAACAGTAATAACAACAAGATAATAATCTCAGGCTCTGTTAATTGTTAAGTTGCTTTCTTACGCTGTGATGCTTCTAGGAGAAGCCCTGGATAGCTATCTGAGGTGTCCTAGATCATTAACTTCTTGTTTGCCTTTCATATAAAGTACAGCCTTGATGTTTTTTCTCTTTCTATCCTGCTGTCAGTTTGCATTCCTAGAAACTCTTAATGTGCTTTATTGCAACTAGCCTCAGCTTTTCTACTTGCTGCTTCTGACCTTCTGTAGTTTAAGAAACTAGCCTGGTAGTCTTTATCATGGAAAACTATTAATTATAGATGCCATGACGTTTACACCTAATTATTTCAATAGGTATGTCTAAAAAAATAAGATCACGATATTCAACACAGTATTTTGTTAACCTAATAAAATTGATAAGATTTCCTAATTTATCTAAAACCCAGTGCATAATCAGATTTACCTGGTCATCCCCAAAATATTTTGTAGCTGATTTATTTAAACTGGAAGCTAATCAAAGAGTCATGAAAAAAAAAGTATTGAGACAGGATCTCACTTTGTAGTTCAGGCTGGCCTTGAACTCATTGTGTACCCCATATTGACCTCGACGTCATGTCAATCCTCCTGCCTCAGCCTCCTAAGTTCTTTCAGTACAGATATGCACCACCACATCTGGCTTACAGTCAATGATATTTTGTAGTTGAAATTTTGCTTCAGTAATAGTAAATAGACCCTGATACCCAATGAAGATGTACAAATATGTTTCAATTAAAAAATAGATTCTGAATGAGGATTCAAGGACATTTTAAGAATAAAGTACGTAGGCTTCAAATTAATGGATTTTAGTTCCAAGTTCAGTGATATAAGGAGGTGGTTAAGTCAGTTTTCCTTATCTGAACTAAAACATAGAAGGACTTTCATAAAATAATGATTTTTTTCTGCTTTTGAAATACTCGTTGTATAGGAAATACCTCTTACTTTATTTTTTTTTATTATTATTTTTTTTTTGGTGGTACCGGGGATTGAACTCACAACCTCGAGCTTGCAGGGCAGGTGCTTAAGCCACTGAGCTAAATCCCCAGCCCCAAATACCTCTTACTTTAAAATGAATGAAATAAATGGAGAAAGTGAAATGAAAAGAGAATAATCTTTTTAAACTCTAGTTGACAGTTTGATCAATTTTTTTTTTTTTTTGGTATGGGGGATGGAATTCAACCTTGTGCTTGCCAGGTAGGTGCTTATTCCACTGAGCTAAATCCCTGGCTAGTTTTATCAGTTTAAGAAATCATCATGGGCTGGTCTTTAGCTTAGTGGTAGAGCACCTGTCTAGCATGCTCAAGGCCCTGAGTTTAATTCCTAGTGCACGCGCGCACACACACACAGACACACACACACACTCATGCATGTGTACACATACAGGCATACATGTGCACATAGATTATTACTGCAGGTTTATTTTGCTACTTGGCCTGTGAATAAATAATTCAGTAACCACCAGGCCCTGTTAAGAGGCTGACCTATTACCTATCAAATTGAAAGGTGATTGAATGAATCATGTGCACTCTTCTTGAAGGTAGAAGTTGCATCTTTACCTTTCTTTTCAAGAGTTTTGATTAAACACAGGTAATTCTGGACTGAATAATGTTTCCACTTAGAATTGTTTAACTCTCTGATGTTACAAAAGCAACAGGCACAAACTGTTGGAATGTGACTTGGAATGTCACATTCTGTTTTCCCAGGCTAACTTAGGAGATCCCATATCCTCTTACAAGCTCTGCCCCAGTCAGCCCCAGGATCATAAGGATGAACAACTAGTATTGTAGTTTGCTGTGTTGCTGAGCTAGATGTGTGGTAGGTTAGGTATATTAAATGCATTTTTTTTTCTTTCTGATACTAGGGAGTGAACCTAGGATCTTAGGCAAACCTTCTGCCTCTAAACTACACCCTTAGATTGTAAATGTATTTTTGTTGTTATTTTTTTGAGACAAAGTCTCACTGTAGCCCAGGCTGGCTTTGAACCTCCCATGTAACTCAGGCTGACCTCAAACTGATGGTGGGTGATTCTCCTCTCAATCTCCTGAGTGCTGGGATTACAGGCGTGTCTGGCACTTTAAATGTATTTTTAAATTTTTTTTTTGTACTGGGGATTGAACTCAGGACCTCATGCTTGCCAGGCAGGCGCTTAAGCCACTGAGCTAAATCCCCAGCCCCCCTTTTTATTTTTTAGTTTTTTTTTTTTATTGTTGTTGTTCTACAAAGGTTCTTGATTTAGTACATATATTTTATTTATTTATTTTTGCGGTACTGGGGATTGAACTCACAACCTCGAACTTGCCAGGCAGGTGCTTATGCCACTGAGCTAAATCCCCAGCTAGTACGCTTAAATGTATTTTTGACTTGCATTATTTTCAATTTATGTTAGGTTTATCAGGACATACTCTCTTTGTGAGTCAAGGAGCATGTATAGTTTTTATGGTAATTAAAAAAACTTTCTGAAAAAATAGAGCTAACAAGGTAATACTATTCAGAGTATCAGGACTAGGCACTCGGAAATGTTATTTTATTTAATCATATTATCATCCCAGTTTTACACATGAGGAAACAGGCCTACTGAAGAGTGCAGAGCCAGTGGGCTTTTGGAGTGAGAACTTTCTGATCTGGAAGGCCATCCTGCTTCCCTGTCCTCAGCTGTTACCTGTGTATATACTTCAGGGTTTTGTGTACATACCAAGCAAGAAGAAGTGCACAAAAAGGTTATTCTTTTGTATTTTTAGGCACGAAAAAGACAAGGCTTAGAATCAGTTATTAATGGAGTGGAGATAAGTGTTTTATTTCTGTCTGCTTTGGAAATGTACAGTCCAGTTATATTTTGTAGCTCATTATCCTTTAGATTTGGGTACAGTAACTTAAAAAAAAATTTCCATGTACAACCTTTATCTTTCCAATAGAAATTTAAAAAAACTTCTTACTCAAAAAAGTAGATTCATAAGACATTGCAGATGATGTAGAGGAGTCCTCTGTATAATTCACCTACTTTTTTATGAGTTAATCTTTCTCTCTCTTTTTGTTTTAGACTGGAGATTGAACAGAGAATGTTGGTACCCTTTTTATATTTTTTATTTTGAGACAGTATCTTGCTGAATTACTAAATTTTTAAGGCCGGGTTTAAACTTGTGGTCCTCCTGTCTCAGCCTCCCAAACACTGGAATTATAGATGTGTATCACTATACCTGGCAATGATTAACATTTTATGTGGCTATAGAACAGTATCAAAACCAGGAAATAACATTCATGCGATGATTATGTGTATTGTGTTTTATTATGTCTGGTTCATGTAACCAATCCAGGTTTAAGAACAGTTTCATTACCATGAAGATTTTTCTCCTTTTATCTTCACACCCACTCCTCTCCCCACCAATCTGGACCCTTGGCAACCACTAATGTGCTCTTCATCTCTGTCATTTTATCATTTTGTGATTATTATGAAAATGCAGTCAGATAGTACATACCTTTTGAGATGGGGTTTTTTTTCAGTCACCATAATGCCCTTTGTGATCCATCCATATTGTTATATATATTAGTAGTTCACAAATTTTGTTCAGTAGGAATAGGATGTTGATACTCACTTTTAATTTCTCCATATTTCTGCTAATTTAAGTAAAGGTCTTAAATTGATAGGACTAGAAAGTTAAATTATCAAATACTACTTTTGGGACAGATTATAAATTAGAGAAGTAAAAGTTTAATATTTAGTTATTCTTGTTTTTTTTTTTTTTTTTGGTACCAGGGATCGACCTCACAACCATACGCTGGCCAGGCAGGTGCTTATGCTGCTGAGCTAAAAGTCCCCAGCCCTGGACTGTTTATGTAAACTTTTCTTTTTTAGTATGAACAGATGTTTGAGGAATAGTCTTTGAATTTATTTGAACTCAGTTGCAAGAGTATTATCATGGTTATATGACTAAGTATTTGTTCTAGCCATTTTCTAATATATATAGTCATGAATGATTTTTTATGTAAGTATTTCATGTCATTTTTGACTTCTAGAATACATGTTAGTGTTAATTTTGTGTTGACTCAGATTATATGTATACATAAAATGATTTAAAGTAAATGATACCTTGATTATAAAATCTCAGTAAATATTGCACTAAAGAGGGCTCTAGAATTAAAGATTATTTGAACACAGAGCTCTTCCATAAGGCAAGGAAAGTAGTCAGAAGAGTCACAAAATGTCTGTGGTTTTCTTAGTAGACAAATTAGGAGGAAAAAATGCAAATTAACCATGGGAACAGTGAAGCTAGGGAGTACCTGAACAGATTTGAAAAAGTCTTGCTTTTTCCAATCAGGATTGCCATTGTGGACTTAACAGTAGGGCTAAGATACTGACTTTTGAACTGAGAATGCAGTGGAAGAGTTTTAAAGTAGAAAAATATTGTTAAATAGATTTTTTTCCTATCGAAAAAATTGTCTTGCTGGGCATGGTGACACATGGCACCCAGGAGGCTGAGACAGGAGGATCACTGTGTGTTTGGGGCCAGTCTGGGCTACATAAACAAGTTTAAGCCCAGCCTGAACTACATAGTGAGACTTTGATTTAAAAAAAAAAAGGATGTCTTAATTCACTTTCTGAATAGCTACCAGAGGTTGGCTTTGCTATAGCCCTACAACAAATATGTCTCTAAAAGGAGAATTCTTAGAGGAAGTTGAATGCACTCTAAGCAGCAAATTTTCTTTTTCTCTGTTCAGCACAGGCTAGTTTGCAGATTTTTGTGGTACTGAAAATTCACTGAGCTACATTCCCAGTCCTTTTTTTATTTTTATGTTTTGAGACAGTCTTGCCAAGTATAGGCTGGACTTGAGCTTGTGATCCATCACATCTAGCTTGCAAATATCACTTTAATAGTGCTTTAAGTGAAAAAGTTTATTTAAATATATAGGTGAAATAGAAATTTTATAATTTTTTCTGGGAAACTAAGTTTTAGGTTTGTTTTTATGTTTACTTGGCTTATCAGCTTTTTACTGTGTTGTATTATTTTATATTTGTATACAACAAGGAGATTGAGGGTTACCAAAAGAATTAGCACGAACATTTAATACTAAACCCTAAAAATCAGGAGAAATGATTTGCATTTCTGTAAAATGAAAATATTAGAAAGAAGGCATTCAAAAGTCCTTAAGGAAAATACAGATAAAAGACAGGGTTCTCCCAAAAATAAACAGTAGATTTTAAAAAAGTTCACTTTAAAAAATTAATGTTCATTGCATACCCAAACATTCTATATGAGAGATCATTTTTGTGACCTGATTAAAGACCATGTTTTGAAAGAAGAAAAATACCAGGAATTCAAAAAAATGTATGATAGTAGTTGAAGCTGGAGGTGAAATAATGGAAGAGGTCTAGGATAGACGAACGATACCTAACTTACAGTAGTGTTAGGGCTTTTTGTTTTCTTCGTGTATTTTATAAAGGAAACATTTTATCTGCAAAAGACCTTGGTAGGAAGGACATGAAATGCCACAAAAGCTGCAGCCCACATGTGCAAATATATTTTATTTATTACAGTTAGCAGAAAGAGGGGAAGAGAGAGAGGGCTGAGGTGAGCAGAATTGTGTAACAAAAAATTTGGCAGCAGGGACACTAGGTGAGATACTTGCCACTGTGTTCTTTGGTTTATATTTTACTTTTGTGCATGTGTGTGTGTGTTTGTGCGCTCGTGTGTTTGTATACGGGTGTTGAGGTAGGGTCTCTAGTTTAGTCTGGCCTTGAACTCGCTGTGTAGCCCAAGCAGATGAGTGCCGCTATACCCAGCTGTTATACTATAACAGGTAGTAATTTTAGTCTCTGGTTAAAAATTATTCATGTTAAAAACATGAATACTAAGTGAAAACTGTGTAGTTGAGTGGTGAGATTTTGTTGGTTTTTTGTTGTTGTTTTCTGGTGTTTTTTGAGACAGGGTCTTAATATGTAGTTCAGGCCAGCCTTGAATTCATGAAAAACTTTACCACTTTTTGGAGTCTGCTTATGTAGTTTTGCCCCCTTCCCTAAATGTATGTGTATCTGTGTAAGGCAAATTAATTTATGGTCAAAAATTAAATGACTGGGAATTTATTTTCATTTTCAATTATGTAAATATTGATAGAAGTAGAAGGGGAACATGAAGAAGTGAGAACTGTAGTAGAGTGGTGAGATTATGATTTTTTTTTTTTTTGTATCAGGGATCGAACTCATGACTTCATGCTTGCCAGGCAGGCATTTACGACGCTGAGCTAAATCCCTGGCCCTGAGACAGAGTCTTACTGTGTAGTTCAGGCTAGCCTTGAATTCATTATGTAGCCCAGGTCAGCTTCATATTCATGGTGATCCTCTTCATTTTCATGGTGATCTTTTGGTACTGGGGATAGAACTCATGACCTTGCACTTGCCAGGCAGGCACTTATGCTGCTGAGCTAAATCCCCGGCCCCATGGTGATCCTCTTGCTCAGCTTTCGAAGTGCTAGGATTATAGAATTGCACCACCATGCCTGGCTCAGTTATGGTGAATTTTATACAGAATTTTATTAGGGTTATAATGTTACATGTTTGCTAAAACAGTGAATGTTAAGATAAGAGAAAGTGCTCAGCATAACTAAAATAAATTATTATGACCAGATCCCATAGACTTTATATACTTTATTGTATATATACATATATATAATATATTTATGTATGTTATATATATATAGTTCTTATACTTAATGTATTATCTTGAAAATAATTTTTTAAAAGTACCATTTTCAAAATATGTTCTTCCAGCAAATTATTTTCTTGCAAAGGAAGGTAACACATACAAACTAATGATAGAATCTTGGACATACCAGAGAAGAGAAAGCTATGGATTGCTTTGTTAATTGAACCTTTGGCAATCACCATGAGACATACTCTCAGAAGACACAGCATAAAAATGAGTATATCTTGTGTTGTTACAAATATACTGTCCTTGTGATTGTATTAAAGTAAATCTAGGAAGACTCACCAGCAACTTGGGTAATACTTTTTATGACCATTGGACAGTTGGATTCTTAGTTTCATCATGCTGGTTTTGAGAATGGCTAATTTTTAGTTGCTTAGGAATATCTATGGTGAGTTTTGCCATTTCAGTTTTTATGCATTTTGATATCAAAAGGTTTTACATTACTGTCAAAAGTGTGAGAATTTTATTTAGCTAATTATTCTGCAATTGTAGAAGCCTTCAGCCAGAAATCATAGATTAAATAGTGGTTTTCCCTAAAGAGACCCTCTTTCCCAGCTGGGGTTTCACCATGCTGCCCAGGCTAGTCTCAGGCTTGTGGACTAGCTAGGACTACAGGTGTAAATCACTACTAGGCTAGAGCCTAAAAAAAAATTTTTTTTTGCTAAAACCTTTAAAAAATTAACCACCTAAATCTTTTCTTTTTGATTAGCACATAATAATTGAATATATTTATGAGGTACAATATGTAATGATTAGATAGTTGGTATGTCTATCACCCCAAACATTTATCATTTCTTTGTGTTGGGAACTTTTTTTTTTTTTTTTTTGGTATCAGGGATCAAACTCATGACCTTGTGCTTTCCAGGCAGGTACTTATGCTGCTGAGCTATATCCCCAGCCCTGTGTTGGGAACATTTAAAATCTTCTCTACTAGCTATCTCACAATACACGTTTAACTATTGTTGACCAAAGTTATCCTACAGCGCTATGGAAAATGAGTTTTTTTCTTCTATCCAACTGCACACTGAAGAGCTGTAAGATTAATTCTTTCTGTGATGTTGATATTATCAATCCTAACTGGCTATATATTGTACTGGTTTGATATGCTTATTTCATGTTCCTTTCCTTGTCCTTACATGCATGTTGTAGACAGAACTGAAATACTACTGCTTTCTTCGTGTGTTTGAAGTTATTCTTCTAGCACACAAGAAGCTATGCTTGTTGTGATACGTTACTATTGTAATCAAGAAGGATGCCTGTTGAATACCAGCTGGTTAATGATGGCTGTTCTTTCATGGCAGTGCTGAGAGAAGGACTGGCCAAGGGTGAGGGTACCTTTCGGGCCATGCTTTGCTGCATGCAGCTGAAAGGAAAGCTCCAGCCTGTATCTACCATCCTTGCCAAGTCTCTGACAGGAGAATCCCTGGTATGTTGATGAACTTGAATTTTGAATATATAACAACATTCATATTTAATTGTCTAGGAAGATTGCAGAAAAAAATAGTGTGCATTTTCCCTTTTAGTTCTTCCTATCAGAAATCATAGCTGATGTTTAATCTTTGGATTCTTGAGGTTTGAAATAGTGTATCTAAAAATTGTAAGCACTTTTAAAACTTTAAAAGTATAGGGTAAATAGATGATTGTCTTCAAAGATAGAATTTGACAGAGCCTTAAAATATTTTTGTGCTATAACATGCTCATGTGGACGTTTTATAGGCTTCTTTTTTGTGTTATTTTGAGACAGGGTCTCACTATGTAGTTCAGGCTGGCCTTGAACTCACTTTGTAGCTCAGGCTGGTTTTCAACTTGCAAGGATCCTGCTGCCTCATCCTCCCCGGTGTGAGTGCTGGGATTACAGGCATGTGCCATCACACCCATCTAGGCTTCTTAAATTCAGTTACTTGTAGAATTTCGTAGGTCTGTCTAAATTAAGTAATTTATTTCTGAAGATAGTATGCATTTAAGTTAATATCCATATCCATTCTGAATGGAATGATTTAATTATATGGACTGTAGGATAATTTCTTAATATAACATCTACTTTTCTAGATTCTATTTTTGGTTGAGATAATTGCCAGATTTTTGGGGGGATTTTAGAATTAATAATATATAGAAATTAGAAGAAATCTTTTCTTTTACTACTTGGTAGCTCTTTAGAACACTTGTTAATATTTTTCAGGAATTATAATGAAAAACAACAATAAAGTATATTTGTGCTTTGCTATGCAGTGTGAATTCTGTGAACCTTATTCTTTTGAATTAATAAAGATTGGTAAAGTCTATAGCACAGTTGAATTTTGATTACAAAGAAACATTTGGTAAAAAATAGAAATTAGGAAAGTATTGGTATATCATTGAATGTAGTATATTGACCCATCTCAGGGTAATTTGGCCATTTTCCAAGACATTATTGTATAATAAATTTTTCTTTTAGCTTGGTAATGTATTTTGATTTCATCAGGTTCACAGATGTGGATCTAGCAAAATTATATAGCCATTCTAAGTAGGTGGCAAAGAATGTATGTCTTCCGTCTTCTCCGTTACCCTTCCTCTGCCTTTGTGGTGGTGGTGGTTTTGGAGACTGAACTCGGAGTGCTGAGCTACTTCCCCAGTCCTTTTCAAGAGGGTCTCATTATATTGCCAGGGTGACTTTGAACTTGTGATCTTCCTGCTGCAGGCTCCTAAGTAGCTGGAATTACAAGCATGTGGCACACCCAACTTACTTCAGCTTTATAATTAAGATAACGTTGTCCTTAAATGGCTTTTCTGTGTAACAAGTTAAACATTTATAGTTTTGCCCATTGGGTGTTTATATATTTAAAGCTAGTAAAAGGAGCCAAGCCCCTGAGTTCAATCCCAGTACCACAGAAAACAAACAACAGCAGCAACAACAACAAAAATAGTAAAAAGTAATTTGCTCATAAATTTTGTGAAATTTGAATTGCAGAAAAATGAGTATTTTCACTCAGTGACTTTACTAATAAGCTGTCTGTGAAGTGGTACAGTCATTTTATGTGAATCTCCACTGTGTATAGCTTTTGAGTCACCATTTTGTACATGTAAGCCCATTAGTCCTAGAGAAAATGGGTATAAAATAAGTTACAGATTTAGTTTTTCCTCTTCACTTATGTTTTGCTCTAGTGATAATTGTTGTATTTTATTTCATTAGCTTTAAATTTTTACATGAGATGAACATAGTGTTGTTTTTTTTTCCCCCAGGAAAGGCACGTTCATTAGTTTTGCCTTGTAATCATTTGAAATTTTCTCATAGATATGTAGCTGTATTACCAGCATTGGTGGTAGCAGGGATGAAGGATGAGGGTGACAGTAGTTTTTTACAGATAAACTTTAGAAACAACTGAGGAATTGAGCTAAATTGTCATAATTGATTTTTTTCTATTGTGCCCTTTCAGAATGGGATGGTAACAAAAGATTTGACAAGACTAAAAACACTTCTCGCAGAAACAGAGGTAAGTCTTTTTCAGGGCTCTCACTGCAAAAGTCTAACTCAGTTTGTCTATGAGCATTCTGTGTTAAAACGTGGAAAATGACTAGCAGCAGCCTGAAAGCAAGGCTGCATGGGGGAGTAGTGGGCTGGTCCCACCTTCCCTGGAACCTAGTTTGTCACGTCCTTGGGACATTGCGTCTCATGTTCTTACCAGCAACTCA